>PVIW01016565.1:0-16302 GCA_004026585.1 Noctilio leporinus | reverse complement strand
TCTTGTCTAAGCTGCTCCCCTTCTTTGCCTCTACCTCCCCCTCCCCCCTACCCCGTTCCCCTGACCACTGAAGGCCTATTCCTTGTATTCATATACTTGGTTCTGTTTTGCTTGTTGTTAGTTTTGTTCATTATTGTCCCGTAATGGGTGAGATCATATGATATTTGTCCTTCACTGACTGGCTTATTTCACTAAGCATCATTGGATGAAGTGTCTTAATGATTGATCTGGTCTGATGTGACATTTAAGCTTATTATTTCCTTATTAACTTTCTGATGGATGAGCTATCCATTGATGTGAGTGGGATATTAAAATTCTCTACTGTTACTGTATTACTGTAGATGTCTCCCTTTGTTGGGTATGTAGATATTTATAATTGTTATATCTTCTTCTTAAACTGAACCCTTCATAATTATGAATTATGATGTCTTCCTTTGCCTTTTTAACATTTTTTTCCATTTTAAAGTCTATTTTGTCTGACATGACAATTACTTCCCAGCTGTTTTTTCGTTTCTGTTTGCATGGAATATCTTTTTTTATCCATTCACTTTCAGTCTGTATGTGTCTTCCAATTTGAAGCGAGTCTCTTGTAAGTCTCAGTGTATAAATGGATCATATTTTAAAATTTATTCTGCCACTCTATGTCTTTTGATTGAAACGTTTGGTCCATTTGCATATAAAGAAATTATAGGAAAGTATGCACTTGTGAGTGTTGCCATTTTTGTTAATTGATTCTTGGTTGTTTTTATAGCTCACTATTTCTTTCTTCTTGTCTTCATCTCTTTGCTTATGGTTTGCTGTTTGTTTATTTTTTAGTGTTTTGTTTAAGTTCCTTTCTCTTTGTTTTTTTTTGTTGTTGTTGTTTGTTTGTTTTGTTTTTGTTTTTTTCTGTGCATATCTTTTGTAGGTTTTCGGTTTGTGACTACTATGAGGTTTATGTATCTCATTCTGTACCAATAGCAATCTGCTTGAAGCTAATCAGCCTTTCAGGTTAAAGATATTGTATAAGGACTATACTGTTACTCTCCCCGCCATGCTTTCTGTTATTGGTGCCATATTTTAGTTATTTTTGGGTTGACTTCTAACTGCTTATTGTACATAGTTTGAGTTGGCTTTGATACTTTTTTCTTTTGACCTTCATAGTAGCTTTTTAAATGTCTGATTAGCTGTGTTTATTAAATGTTACAGATCAGCATCACCACCATCACCCAAATTTTTTTCTTTCTCATATTGTCTTACTTCTGGTTATGGGATTTTCTTTTCTGTTAAAAAAAAATAAGATTCTTTAACATTTCTCATAAAGCTGGTTTAATAGTGATAAATTCCTTTAGTTTTTGTTTGGGAAACTTTCTCCTTGCTGGGTAAATTATTCTAGGTTGTAGATTCCTTTCTTTCAACATTTAAAAAATGTCCTACCACTAGATCTGGCCCATGAAGTTGCTGCTGAGAAATCAGCTGATAGGCTTATGGGGTTTTCTTTGTATGTAATTCATTGTTTTCCTCTTGCTTTCTTCAAAATTATCTCTTTATCTTTAACTTTTGCCACCTCACTTACAACATACCTTGGTATTGGTCTCTTTGGGTTCATCTTGTTTGAAACCCTCTGTGCTTCTTGGACCTGGGTATCTGTTTCCTTACCCAGGCTAGGAAAGTTTTCAGCCATTATTTCTTTAAATAGAGTTTCTGTCCCTTACTCTCTTTCTTCTTTCTGGGATCTCTATAATGTGAATGTTTGAGCACTGGATGTTATTCCACAGGTCCTTTAGCTATCCTCATTTTTAAAAATTATTTTTTCCTTTTGCTGTTCTGATTGGTTCATTTCCACTAGTCTGTCTTCAGGTCATTGATCCATTCTTCTGTCTTAGCTAATCTGTTACTGATTTCTTCTAATGTATTTTACTTTCAGTTAATGTATTTTTCAGGTTTGCTTGGTTCGTTATTATCCTTCTCTGTATTGAAGTTCCCCCTAAGTCCCTCTATTACTCTCACAAGTTTGGTGAGCATCCTTATGACCATTTCTTTGCATTCCTTATAAGGAGAATTATTCATCTCTATTTCCTTAGGACATTTTTCCCTCCCTGGAGATTTTTCTTGTTCCTTCATTTGAGGGATATTTTTCTGACTTTTTATTTTGTTTGGCTTTCTATGTTTGTTTAAATGAATGAATAGCTCTCTCTCCCAGCCTTAAAAGAGCGGTCTTGCATAGAGGAGGCTCTGTGTAGCCTGTATGTGTTGGGTTCAGACCAGCCTGTAGGAGCTAAGCAGTTGCCTAAGATATCTGGCACACTGGCTTACTAGCCTGGAGTTGCTCCAGTTGAGGAGGCCAGGTGTGTGTAGCAATGACCTGTTGATCCTGCTTGCTCCCTTGTTCAGAGCCAGGCTCAGGTGATATGTCTGGGAAAGCACTGCAAAGACCTTACAGGTAAGTCACAGCATCTGGATAGAGCCCCCACCCCCACGTGGAGGTGGAGGAGGATGTAGACAGTGTGGCTCACTGGCCCCAGAGGCCTCAGGGAATTCCCATAGTTGCCAGAGAGCTCCTGTGGCTCCCAGGTTTCTCTATACAGACTTTCTCTTATTTGTTGCTTAGAAAGCGGTCTTGCAGGGAAGCAACCTGTGGGTAGGCTTTATGTGCCAGTGAGCCTTGGGAAGCTAGTTGGAGCCAGGCAGGTGCTTGTGGGCCCTGGGACACTGACTTGGCTGGAGTGGCTCTGGCAGGGCAGTGAGGTGCAGGCAGTAACATCCTGCTGTTCCTGCTCTCTTCGTTCAGAGACAAAAGGTTTCAGGCAGTGTAGCTGTGAATGTGCTGCTGTGACCTTGCAGTTTGGCAGAAGCTCCAGAATAGAGCTGCCACTGCTCTACTGAAGAGGAGGGGGAGGAAGCATTGGTGATCACTGGCTTCTCTGGCCAGGGGAGTTCCCACGGCTCCCAGAGGGTTCCCTGGCTTCCCAGCTTTCTCTCGTTAGTCTCTTCCTCCTCTTGCTGTTCAGAAGCCATTCATTCAGCCCTCAGTTGTCTGGCAGGAGTAACTGCTCTCTCTCTATTGGTATATTTGAATTTGCTCACAGAGAGGGTGGGTTCACCACCCTCCTGTGCCACCACCATCTTGGCCCTCCCAACGAGTTGTTTTCTTGTTAACTGACTGCGTCTTTCTTCTAGAGGATAAGATGAATCAGAGCGCCATCCTCATCTGTCCTGTTCACTGCTATGTTCCCCTGCCCTGGCACAGTGCTCATAATAAATAGTGCTAAATAAATATCTGTGGGATAAGAAAAATGGATACCACTGAATTTATTATTCTATCCTAACCAGCAGAATAAAGTTGGGGCAAAGAGGAGGTTCAAGCTTTATGTGATGTTAACTTAATTTCATTGGTACAATCCATCTGTCTTCCACTCTCATTTCTGCTCCACTTAAACTGCTTGAAAGTAAATGATGTTCACTTTCTGGCCAAATCTAATGATGTGTCTTTGATTTACTTTATCTGACATTTCTGTTGCCTTTGGCACTCAACTACCCACTTGATTTTTCTTTTTCTAATTTCAAGTTCCACAACTCTGTTATCTCTGTTCCCCTTCCTACCTCTTCTGTCCTTCCTCATCTCTTCTTAGATGTCTCCAAGTTTTCCCATTAATCCTGATAGCCATCAAATCTCAGTTTGTTTTGTTTGCATATATACGATCACGTGAACACAGCTCAGCCCAAAAGAAACTTCTAGAAGCCGTAAGATGGATGGAAACCAAAGCTAGTAAACCAAGCAAGGAGTCAGAATGCACCAGTGTTATTGACATAGCCTATAACATTTTTTTCTTAGGAACTTTACCATCCCCGTAATTTATAGACTGACTAAAATGGAATTAATCTATAAGGAAGTATGTATCGATTTACAAAATCTGATGCCAGAGATGTTATCTTATTGCAAAGAAGAGGTCAGAGATGAGGGCAAATATTTATGCCTCAAGTTCTTTATCAGAGTTTTATTCATACTAAGAGAAGGCCAGTGTTCAATAAAAAGAAATAAATATGCTTTTAAAAATCATGATCGTTACCTTGGTTGGTGTGGCTCAGTTGGTTGGAGTGTTGTCCTGTAAACTGAAAGGCAGGTTCAAGTTCCGGTCAGGGCACATGTCTAGATTGCAGGTTTAGTCCCCACTTGGGGTGCATAGGGGGTAACCAATTGATGTTTCTTTCTCACATTGACGTGTTTCTCCCTCTCTTCTTCTTCCTCGATTTCTGTCTCTCTAAAATCAATAAGCATGTCCTTGGGTGATGGTAAAAAAAATTAAATATAAATTGTCATGATTGTTTAAAATAATTATTCTATATTATTTAGTAAATAAAAGAGGACACAAAATGTTTAATATACATAAGAGAAAACAACCAAGGTAGGTTTATCTATGAGTGACTGCCAATTGCGTTATTAGATGTTTTTATATTTTAAAAATGTTTTCTAAATCATCTACAATAAATATGATTTTATGATATCTTTAATTTTTAAAAGAACATATGACTTTGCTTTACTGTAAATACCTTATATACATTTTTTTGCATATGAAATACATTTCACAATATAATTTTTGAAAACATGACTTTGGATTATTTGCAAAGATAACATTTTTTTGGTAGCTTTTAAAAAGATAAAGTATATAGTCCTGGCACAGTGGGTAAGGTGCTGGCCTGGGAACCCAAAGGTCTCTGGTTCAATTCCCCAGCCAGGGCACATAACAAGGTTGCAAGCCAGGTGTCCAGCCGGGTCTGTGGCTGGAGACAGGTGAAAGGCAACCACACATTGATTCTCTCCCTCTCTGCCTTTCTCCCTTCCTCTCCCTCTAAAAATAATAAAATGTTAAAAAAAAGGAAAGATAAAGTACAGATAAAATTCTGCATAAAGGTAGTCAAGGGGTTGTCAGTCCTCATTTAAAAAAGTGGAATAAGCCCTGGTTGGTGGGCACAGTGGACAAGGTGCTGGCCTGCAAACCCAAAGGTCACTGGTTCGATTCCCAGATTCCAGATTCCCAGCCAGGGCAACATAACCAGGTTGCAAGCCAGGTCTCCAGCCAGGTCCAGAGCTGGAGGCAGGTGAAAGACAATCATACATTATTGATGTTTCTCTACCTCTCTCACTTCCCCTCTCTCTGAAAAATAATAAATAAAATTTTTTAAAAAGTGGAATAACTATACATACACTATGGCATTGTGTAGCAAATATCCAGGGTGTAGAAGGAGGTGGCAGGGTAAAATGTAGAATCAACTTTTTATGTTTCTGTCAGTGAAGTCTGGCCTAATTTAATTAAAGAAGGAGGTTGTTTGTCAATAGTGGTTTCCTGAGTTTTACAGGCAAGTCTCACGATGAGAAAGCAACTGAAATAAGAGACAATGGGATGACTATTTAATAGACATGAATGCCTGACATGTCAAAATTGGGATGCTAATTCAGAAGTTGAAATACATAATTTAATTTATTAGAGGTAATCAGTAAATCTTTATATACACTAATGGGATAAAATACAATTGACATTGTCAGCACAATTCAGAGCATACAAGCTATAAGGGTAATGTAAAACAATGAAGAACAATAGCTAAATTAATTGACCATTTCCATTTTTATTACTGGAGAACAAGATGGCAATCATATACATTTAACCATACCAGATATCTTTTTTGGTAACATATTTATTTTCATCCTATTATTGTGTTATTTTTTATTAAGACTTTTAATATTAAAAGCCCAAGAAGTATGCAACGCCTCTGGGCCTCCGGTTCCTCACCTGTACAATACAGGCGTTGGAATGCTGGTTTTAATACCTCATTTAATGGCAAGGGGCTACAGGATTTTACAAACATATTATCCTATTTTGTGGATGCTGATATTGACATAAGAGTGTGATTTTGTCCACAGCTTTGGAGTTCCAGTTTGTCCTTATCAAACAGCCTTAACCATCATGTTGATAAGTTTTTAGCATGCAAATATTACAGATTGAACATATAAAATAAATTTACTCTGCTGTTTCATGTACTGGGTTGAGTTCCATTTAAGATTTTGTTGGAGGGAACACAATTTTACTGCTTAAACAACAACAATAAAAAGTTTGAAGACCAATGAGCTGGTTGTGCTCAGTGCTCAGACTCTGAGATTATGCACAAGTAGCATTCCTAAGCTTCTCACTCCAAGAATTATTAGATCCAGGCCTTGCCCCAACCTAGTTCATGGCCTTGAACTAATACCCTCAAAGGCCTAAGATCCATTCCCTACACTGCTTTTCACTTTTGAAAAGTCACTCGAAGGATCAAATGATCTTTTTGCACTGTTAAAACTGTCAAACAAAGGAAGAAGTTCATGCTATAAATTTAAAAAACAGGCTACAAAGAAACATGAATACTTTTTCCCATTTTGTAAAAATATATAGCAGGATCTAGATAGATAAATGCTAGATAGATATTAAAATATTTCTTTTACAGATTTTACTATATACCATTATTATTTGAAGAATTGTTTTATATATTAACTCATGTTTCACCCTAATCACTCTGTGAGGCTATTATTATTAACTTCACTTTACATATGAGGAAACTGATAAACAACAATTAATTTCGTAAGTTACCTGGGATTATACAAATAAATCTCTGGCAGTATATGTTTCAAAAGTTTTTATTTTAAAAGACTAGGTGGTGACATTTGTTCTTTAGCCTGTGTATCATTTTTAAAACTTATTTTGAGAGAGAAGGGGAAGGAGGAAGAAAGAAAGGTGGAGAAACATCAATGCGTGATTGCATCTTGTGTGCCCTCAAATGGGTACCTGGCCTGCAACCCAGGCATGTGCCCTGACTGGGAATCGAACTGGCATCTCTTTGGTTTGCAGGATGGTGCTCAGTCCACCAAGCCACAAGAACCAGGGTAAAAAAAGATTTTTTTGTTTCCTCTTTTTTCCTCTTAGGTAACAAAATGAAAGAAGAGGCTTGTCAGAGTCTTCGTGTTCATTTTTCCTAAAAAGGGCCTAATTTGGAGTCTGAGTGGTACAAATCCCAGGATCATAGACCTGTTCTATCTGGGAATGAGATAATGCTCTATTAGGATTTGCAGATGTTTCTTCAAATAATGTGAGACAGTAGCAATTCAGCTGGAGGGAGGAAATGGTTATGAAAGAACCCTGGCCCTTATAGACTGTCATCCTTCTACTACTAAGGGTGAGTCTTCAACCTGTCCTACCAGGCTGTCAGTGCCCAGCCCCAGGTAAGCCAGGATTGCAGAAATTATTCACTTAGCTCCATGAAAATCAAATATCTGGCACCAGCTCATGCCAGTGTTTTATTGAACTGCTTAACTTTGATTTCTTTTCTTTTCTTTTCTTTTTTAAAAGATTTCGTTTATTATTTCCAGAGAGAGGCAGAGAGGAGAGAAATATTAATGTATGGTTGCCTTTCACCATCCTCCAGCTACAGACCTGGATGGAGACCTGGCTTGCAACCTGGTTATGTGCTCTGGCTGGGAATTGAATCAGCAACCTTTGGGTTCACAGGCCAGTGCCTATCCCCTGAGCTACCCGCCAGGGGCTGGTTTGTGTTTCTTATCTGCTTTAAGCCTCTGTGTTTAATTTTCTCAGTGAGACTGTAAATTCCTAAATGTCATTGACACTGTGGGAAATGCTTCCTTATTTTTCCCAGAATGCATTAAGCACAGTAAGTGCTTGATAACTGGTAGTTGAATAGAATGGAACCAAATCTGTATGGAATGATAGATATTGGCATTTTGGAGTTATTTTCTATTTTAGACCAATAGGCAGCACATTGATAATTAAATCTATCATGTCACAGTAGTGTCCCATTGAAAAAAAGTCACTTAGATATATATTCTTTAAAAAATTACATCAAAAGGCTTGGTTGGACTGCTTGGGTTATGCCAGGTCATACTACAATGAGAACCTGCACTACAAAGGAGGACCCTACTGAGAAGGGTCTTCTCCTTCCCTTCCCTTCCCTTTTCTTCCTCTTTCCTTCTTTTTTTTTTTTTTTTTTTTTTTTTTTTTTTTTTTTTTTTTTTTTTTTTTAAAGATTTTATCTATTATTTCCAGAGAGAGAGGAAGGGAGAGAGTCAGAGAGGAAGAGAAACATCAATGTATGGTTCCCTTTCACCTGCCTCCAGCTACAGACCTGGCTGGAGACCTGGCTTGCAACCTGGTTATGTGCCCTGGCTGAGAATCGAACCAGGGACCTTTGGGTTCACAGGCCGGCATCTTATCCACTGTGACACCAGCCAGGACTCCTTCTGCTTTCTTAACAGTTCATTCCTAAAGCTATTATGTCAGTCAGAGTAAGGTTGGTCAGAACAGCATCTACTCAGATGGTTAACCTGGTGTCAGAGCCCAGGTTAGGAGGAGGATGCAGTGGCTCTATTTAGGGAAAGGGCAATGGCAATGCTAGGAAACTGGCTATATACAGGGAAGTTGGTCAAATCAATAAACATATTAAAAATAATGAGATCCAACTTTCTGACTGTTGTAGAAGAGAGTTAGAAATAAGGAAAGGGTTGGAAAATGAGAACAACCCCAGTGGTGTTAAGTTGATATTAGAGGTATCAGTGTAAGTTTATAGATACATATATATGTATACATATATATATATTTGTAATGAAGAAATTTAGATGTAACTATGTTTATGTATATCTATGTCTACATATACATCTATATATATGCATGTGTGTAGATACTTACATAAATACATATACTTTCCCTAAATATTTCTATGACTTTTTAATATTTTCAATTCCACATTTACTTTATCTGGCATTTACTTTTGTGTTCAGCATGAAATGAGGCACCACATTTTGTTTTTTTTGACTGAATAGCCAGCCAATTGCCCCAACACTATTATTGAATAATTTATCTCTCCCCATTAATCTGAGATGCTTCCATTTCCATATATTATGTTGACAGCAAACATCTTAGAAAAGCAACCTTGATTGTCTGATTGTCTCATTAACGACAGAGAAATTGACATATCTGTGCTTCTTGTCCTCTGACACCTTCCTGGGCATCCATGGCCTATTTCCAACTGAGTTAAGGATGCTATTTCCATAAAGCGTCCTTAAGCTCAGCTCTTCCCGGACGGACCAACTCCTGTCTGTCCTTGTGTATTCCCGACCTGGGAGAACATGGGCATCAGCCTAAGTGCCCAGCAATAGATTCAGTTGAGTGTAACCCTGTGTCTTCCTCTCACTGTGAAGTCCCTTCCTCCTCTCCCTCTCCTCTGCAGCTCTTTATTTCATCCTGTCCTGACTTTCCCCCTGAGCTCCTGCAGCAGCTTTTTAATGCTCCCTTCTTCCAATTCATCCTTCATGCTGTTTCTGAATAATGAAGATAAATAATAAACAAATACTACATGATATTAGTAATAACCTGGGCCTGTCCCTTTGAATGCAATTCAAAAACTCTCCCATTTGTGTATTGCCTTAAACACCGTAAAGGGGCACTCAAGGTTGCTGTAATTGACCTTCAGCTGCTCTTTTTCTACCTTTCCTATCCCTCGTACTCGGCTCCAGGCCTGGAATCTGTCAAATACTCTCCAATTTTGTAATCATTTTCTTTCTTTCTTTTTTTAACCCAGCTGAGGAAATCTATTTCTTATTTTGAGAAAATCTATTCTTTCCAGGTCCAGCTTCAATAGAGTGTTTCCCTAATCCTCCTGTTAGAAGGCATTGCTTCCCACTAGTCTCCAGAGTGCTCTGCAGTTGCCTTTCACTGCAGTTCCATTGTGCCTTCTCTGTAAATTTGCGCACCTGAGCTCCCAGATCTGGCTCCTGACCCCTGGAGACAGGACTGCCTCTCTTACTGCTGACCTCTGCCTGCAGCTGTCAGTTTTAGCCCACTTACTTTAGTAGCTATTAAGTGCTTTCCTTCCTTCCTTCCTTCCTTTAGTTCTGTTCTAATATATGGCAACTGTACACCAGGCACCATTCTAACACTGGGGACATTGTAATTAACAAGACAAGTTTCTTGTCCTCAGGGAGCTCGCATTCCTTGAGGAACCTTATTTCATCTTATTAAGACTCTATGACATAGGAGCTATTCCTCTCTCCCTTTAAATTATCCCTCAAGAATGGTCATACATTTGATACGTGGTAGAACTGGAATTCAGATTTGCATAATACCAGTTCTCCCTAATACTGTGCCTTGAAGAAATATGTATGAAACTGACAAGGAGAGAGAAAAACAGTTACATGTCATTATGTAAAAAGCCATGACCCCTTTCGAGGTTGCTAAATGCTCAGGAAGTAATTGGAGAAACTGAGTCTTCCACCCAAGTTGGATGTTTATTTTGAAGGCCCATATTGCTTTATTACAGAAAAAGTGAATAGAAAGAAACTCACATCTATTGAGGTAGACATTCTACTTACTTTACTTTAAAAAATCTTAACAGGAACACTGGAAGGAAAAATATACAATAAAAATGAAAAACTAAAGAAACTTTTAAAAAATATGCAAAGGAAAAATGACCACTGGAAGGTAGGTACTGTTGACTCCATTTTTGGAGCCAGAGAAACAGACTTGGGGAGGAGAAATCTAACAACTGTTCATGATCACGTGGCTGTTTCTCACATTATGTTTTAAATAGCGCTTTTATCAATGCATATATAGAACTTACATAAATTAAATTATATTTAAAATGTACATGGGGAAGTTGCTATTTAAAGAACTCCTATAAAAGATTATTCAGTCGATGGTAATTGGGTTTACCGATTTGCTATTTTGGAGGGAAAAAGACAAGTAAGCTGGATTCAGATCTCACTTCTTATGCCAAAATAAGTTCCAGATACATCAAAGATTTACATGCAACAAACAAAACCACAGACATCCTAGAAGAACGCGAGGATGTATTTTTTAAAGGTCTATTATATTCATTTTTTTTTAAAGATTTTATTTATTATTTTTAGAGAGAGGGGAAGGGAGAGAGACAGAGAGGGGAAGGGAGGGAGGCAGAGAGGGAGAGAGACATCAATGTATGGTTGCCTTTCACCTGCCTCCAGCCACAGACCTGACTGGGGACCTGGCTTGCAACCTGGTTACGTGCGCTGGCTGGGGAATCGAACCAGTGACCTTTGGGTTCGCAGGCCAGCATCTATCTACTGAGCCACCAGTCAGGGTGTACAAGTATATTTTATAATCCTAGGATGGGCAAAACTTTAAAAGGTATTTTTACTGGACAGGGAGTGGGCCTAGAGCTGGTCTGCCTCTGGCTGTCCAGCAGTGTGTGGGTTCTTGGCTTTATACAAGAACGACTGCACAATACAAACCTAGGTGATTTTGAGAGTTTGTTTATTAAATCTGGGGACAGTGAAACAAAGGACGGGCTTAAGGTAGAAGTACCGGGAGAGAGAGCAAGGTGGGACGGCTTTGGCTCACTGAGAAACAAGCCACAGTGACAGGTGAGCCGCGGTGGGCTGCAGTGAGCTCCTGGAAAGTGAGAGAGCGGGGCTTGGTGCCCCGGCCAGTGTGGCTCAGTTGGCTGGAGTGTCACCCTGTAGTCGGAAGCGGGGTGTGTCAGTTGATGTTTGTCTCTCACGTCTATGTTGCCCTCTTTCTGCCCCTCCCTTCCCTCACCTCTGAAATCGATGAGCACGTCCTTGGGTGAGGAAAAACATAAAAGGCGACCTTGGAGACAGGTTCGGGGAGCAGACTTGGGGACTTGGGATGAGCTGCCTCTCTGCTCGCTCTTCCCTTGGTTGCAAGTGTCATGGGGATCCTTAGAGTACGGGAGAAAGAGAGCAGAGATGCTAGGTGAGAGCACATCCGGGTCCTTCATCTTGAGGCTTTTTATCTTTCTTTGGCTGGTGAGAATCCTAGGGAGTTCTCAGGGGAGGGCCTTAATGGAATATTCATTAGTTTTCCAGGTGCGTCCTTCCATGTGCTGATTCATCAATTTGCGTGTATAGAGGGGTCAGGGTTATTTTCTGGTTAGCTTTCATTTTGAAGGATATTATAGAAGAAGGACTGGTTCCTTCCAGGATTTTGTGAATCCTAGTAACATATGCATGCTCGTCTGTAGCAAGGACTATTATTCCAAGAGCTATTGGAATTTGGGAATGGCAGTGATGTTACAGGAGGCCTGATGCATGGAAACAGGCATGGATCCTCTGCTTGTGAGCACCAGCGAAAAGGGGAGAACCTGAAGCTAAAAACACCTGACAGGCTTCTCTAAAGACACTGCAATGGAATAAAGTGCTGGGCAAGTTTTTCAGAAAGAAAGACAAAGCCAATGAAGCCTTACTAGAACATAATTACTTTGCATCCCCTAGTGAGGTAAATGTCAGGAAAGCAGTTTTTCAGCCCTGCCCCCACCCGCTTAAATACTCAATTTCTGTAGAGACGGAAACCGCTTCCCAGATCAAGACAGGCAGTGAAGGTCAGACGCGACCAGAGTCCTCGGGTCAACAATCACCTAGAGGCTTTAAACCTGTGCAGACCACCTGCCATGGGCATGCAAGCCCCTGCTCTGGGACAGAGTGGTGGAAACCACGGGGCTGGAGGCAGAAGCTGGCATGTTCCTTGGGAGGGACACAGCACCAGGGAACGCCCAGCCCTCTGGCTGAGGAAAACCATTCAGACCCTGCGAAAATAGCAGGTGACCCAAGTGAAATAACGGCAGCACCAACATAACTGTGGCAGGAGCTCACACTCACTGATTGCCTGCTGGGTGTCAGGCATTGTGCGCAGCACTTGATAAGCATCATCTCATTTAGGAAATTGAAGGCGAATAAAGAGCCCTAGAGGCCTGACATTTGAGGTCCTATGCAGCCTAAGTCACGCGGCACTTCAGTTAAGAGCAGCTAAATGTTTGAGAACTCTTGAGTGGGTATTTGGGAGTGTTACCAACTGTAGCACACACGAGCAAAATTGCGACATCATCAGTGGGCTGGAAAGGAAAACAAGAAGCTTACTTATTAAAACTGGACACTCTATGATGGTGGAGAAGAAAATATAGGTCAGGCTCACTGTGAACAGGCTACCGTGAGCAGACACTTCAATGAAAACTCTGCTGCCCGCCTATGAACAGGCTCCGGATTCCTTGCAGCCGCTTAGACTCAGGACAGAAAGCTGGAGTCGCTCATACCACTGGGACAGCCACTGAACTGCTAGGAAGGCAGGGCCCCTACCTCAGTTCCAGGGCGTCTGAGAAGGCCTGCGGGAGGCCTCTTTCCAGACCACGGCTGTCTCTCCAAGAAGCAATGCGTAGAGCAAGGCCTGGAAAACTGCGAAATAAAACTGTCCTTCAATGGGTTATCAAGACTGTATGCAAAAAGATGGTGATCGGGAAGAAAATCCACGTTTGGTATTCCTACGATACATCACAGAGAGTTGGGCATGGCAACGTGGCCCAGCACACAAACGGGCCCTGACCCCCGAATGGCAGTGACAGGCAGGCAGGGATTTGAGAAAATCAGAGTAGTTAGTGCAGGATGGTGGGTCTCAGGCAATGGTTACTTCCCAATCTGTCCATGCCCCGCGCCAGCCCACTGCCTCCTTCTACAAGGGTGGCTAGGACTAGGTGGCTTCTGCACCCCTCCTGACTCTGGAACTGCGAGCGTCAGGCTTGAGTTTTTCGGAAGGAAAGGAAGAGGTGGATGTGGATGGCAGGGTCTGTGTGCCTGAGACAGGCAGGACCAAAGAGAAGCTGCTCTAGGTTCTTCAAGGTGCTGATCCACACTGGGCGCTGCAGGCTGGAACAGAGACCTGAAGTTCCCCCAGCCTTGCCTTGTGCAGGCCGAAGCCTGGAAGACAGGTGTGGGAAGGAGCCAAAAGCTTCTTACTCCTGAGGGTGTTCCACGTAGATCCTCAAGAATAAACTTAGCAACCTTAGTGCTGGCTGAAAGGAGGCTGAGGAGAATGTAATTCCCTAGGACCCAAATGCTGTAAAACACTAGCTAGACATTATTACATGTCATAGTCTTTCAGCTGGAGGCCGGCTCTCTCTTTTAAAAAGGGAGGTTAGCAAGGGATAGACCTGAGAGAGAATTGGAAAGTGGATGACTCCCCGACTATGTCATTCAGTGCCGTCGAATGTCAGTGTCTGGGCATCGATGACTATTTCCAGTTCCACTTGCCCTCCAGCCGCCGTTTGTATGGTATGGACTTCAGGGAATCACCGTTCCTGACCATCCTAAGGTGATGTGAACCTCATCCAGCCTGAATGGAGTAGAAATGAAATGGGGAAAAGAAGCATTAAAAAAAGTCTAGCCCCAGCTGATGCGGTCCAGTGGGCAGAGTGCCGGCCTGGAAACCTAAGGGTTGCTGGTTCGACTCCCCGTTGGGGCACATGCCTGGGTGGCGGGCCAGGTCCCTAGTTGGGAGCATGCAAGAGGCAACCGCACGTTGCTGGTTCATTCCCTCTTTTTCTCCATCCCTTCCCCGACCCTCTTTCTCTCTTAAAAAAAAAAAAAAAAAAAAGTCTGAAAAGCAGATTGCAAAAATTATGCAGCAGAAACACAGCAGGAGCAAAACATAAAAGGAGCAGAGAGGATGAGTGGATGTTTGAATGTAAACAAAGAGCACTAATAAAAGGAAAAAGCAAAGCTCTTTAAAGACTAAAAGTGGCTACGAAGTGACATCATCTCCAGTGAAGATCAGCATGAGCAGAATTTCAGAAAGTTATCCAAATAAGCATGTGGGCAAACTGCAGGCCATAGCAACGATTACGCATGGAGGGGACATGGAGGAGGGAGGTGGGGGGAGAGGGCGGACAGACACCTCTGACGGCCCACTGTGAGCTCATCACATAATTGAACCAGCGGGCTGAAGTACCAGGACCTGTTGCTGAGTCAGGTATTCCTGCTACTTTAAAACAAACACATTCCTCCTCCCTCTCCCTCTTTCTCCACCCGGCCACCCAGGGGGGGAAAAAAAAAGGAATTTGTCCAGCTTCTCAGACAGCTGTTTGGCATGTAGGATGTGAATTGCCCATCACTTAATTTGTTTTTCTAGAAGGAAATAAAAGGTGATTTATAACCGATAGGTTCAGTGGCTAGTGTGATAAAATTCCAGCCCAAAGCATTGGTATTCGGCACCTTTAGCTATTCTGCTCTCTAATCTAGTTTACAGCAAAGCAAAGATAGGCCACTTGGGGCTCCTATGGTTGCCATTTATACCTCAGAAAATAATATCTAATGATTGGGACAGGGGAAATGAATAGCTCCAGGTTTCTGTGAGCTCTGCAGATCACATCAGCAGCTACCCATATGCTAACAAACGTGAAACTGTGTTGTGCTGCTTTAAAAATTCCACCATATGGGTTATAACAGTGACTCAACATAATAAACATAAACATGTAACGCTATACTGCATTTATACATAATATACAAATATGTAACTATATATTTAAGCTTCAAAATGGTGTTTCTCAAGGGCTGTTCCAAATGTGATTTTTCTGAATTTTTGAAGACCCTTCCAATTTTGGGTTGTCTTCACATTGACAGAAATGAAGTAGAATGATAAACTTCCTCTGTTTTAATGTAAAGTTGAAAAACAAATAATAGATTACATTTACATAGTGCATTGCAGTCTAGGGAGTATTTCCAATACATAACTTATCCCTGCTGACCTTCCACAGGACCCGTGAAGCAGGTCACCTTTACAGAGGAGTCATTAACTGCACCAGATTCGGTGACTTGCTCAAGGCTACGCAGCCAGGAAATGAAGTTGACGTTCCACGTGAACATGGGTAGAAACCGGTGCGTTGCCAGGTGAGAGGCAGGCTGGCTATCTCCTCGGAGACCTCACAGGTGGCCTTATCCCATTGAGTCACCAGGGTAAGATCTGTTCTTAGCTTGTCAGTGTCCCAGAATTTTGCTCCCAAAGTCAACTGAAGCACCCCAACTGAACCCAGAAGGGACCAAAGTCTGCACCAGAGGCTGGTTTCTTTTTCTTTTTCTTTTTAATTTTATTGTTGTTGTATTATATCCATCCCCTTTTTGCTCCCCTCTGTCCCCCTCCCCACCCACCCATTCCCCCCAAAGTCAATCCCACCTGTTGTCCATGTCCATGGTTCCTTAATACTAGGTTCTTGTCTAAGCTGCTCCCCTTCTTTGCCTCTACCTCCCCCTCCCCCCAACCCTGTTCCCCCTGACCACTGAAGGCCTGTTCCTTGTATTCATATACTTGGTTCTGTTTTGCTTGTTGTTAGTTTTGCTCATTATTGTCCCGTAATGGGTGAGATCATATGATATTTGTCCTTCACTGACTGGCTTATTTCACTAAGCATAATACTCTCCAGTTCCATCCATGTTGTTGCAAAGGGTACAAGTTCCTTCTTTCT
>PVIW01016564.1:0-16304 GCA_004026585.1 Noctilio leporinus | reverse complement strand
AGAATAGACATATAGATCAATGGAACAGAATAGAGAGCCCAGAAATTAACCCAGGACTCTATGGTCAACTCATATTTGACAAAGGGGGAAGGAACATCCAATGGAGTAAAAACAGTCTCTTCAACAAATGGTGTTGGGAGAACTGGACAGCAACATGCAAAAAGATAAAATTAGACCACCAACTTACACCATACACCAATATAAACTCAAGATGGATAAAGGATTTAAACATAAGCAGTGCCACCATAAAGGTCCTGGAGAAAAATATAGGCAGTAAACTTTCGGATATCCTACGCAAAAAAACTTTGGTACATTTACACAATGGAATATTACACAGTAAAAAGAAAGAAGAAACTCTTACCTTTTGCGACAACGTGGATGGAACTGGAAAGTATTATGCTTAGTGAAATAAGACAATCAGTGAAAGACAAATACCATATGCTCCCACCCAATACAGGAGACTAATGAACAAAACAAACAAGGAAACAGGATCAGAGACATGAATACAAGGAACAGACTTTCAGTGTGCAAAAGGGAGGGGGAGGGTTGAGGGGGAGAAGGAAGCAAAGAAGAGGAACAGTTTAGTCAAGGAACTAGCATGGATGACCCATGGACATGGACAACATGTGGGATTGACTGTGGGAGGAGGAATGGGGAGGGTGGACAGAGAAGAGTAGTGGGGGAAAATGGAATAAATGTAGTACAACAACAATAAAATTAAAGTAAGAGAGAGAGAGAGAAAGAGAGAGAAGAAAGAAATAAGACCATTGGAAAAGAAAATCTAAGGTCTGCCTAACTGTGGCAAGTGACATTGAATGGTATCATAGATGCTCACTTTCATTGTGGAGACAGTCTCTCCTCCTTCCTAAGAACACATGAAAGCAGGTCATTATCTCCATCCAAAGCCTCAAGACACAGCTGGGCAATGTCTCACACATAGCAGGACAGAGCCAGAAGGCTGCTAGTTAGGGTGGAGGGCACTCAGGAGCCCAGGGGGTCCAAATGGACATTAGAGCAAGTGGCTTCTTCCAAGTTTTGTCCATGGCAAATAGGTGGCACTCTCCTGGCACCCTCAGTCTAAAGCATCCATGTATAACCAAGCATTGGGCAAAATAGATTTCAACATTAATTTCTAGTATTGAAAATACTTTAAACTTGATTTCTGAAAAGTAATTTTACCAGAATGTGTTGAAACCACTTAAATCTTCTAACAATAGGTACATTGCAAACATAAACAGAGACATGAATTTTGAAATCTGTCAGCCACTTGAAAAATCAATGAGATGTCCAAGCAGCTGCCCAAGTGTTCATCACTTTTTCATCACTCTTGACAGTATTATACTGACAGTCTCAGTATTTGAAATATGCCCTCAGACATGAGGACAAAATTAGTGAAAATACTCTCTGATTATTACAAAACAGATGCAAAAAATAGTACTGTATAAGTTCACATAAAAAACCCCATTAGGAAACTAGAAAAGAAATGAAAGTTATCTCATAAAATGAAAGATAAACTCTTGGGACTGACTACTAATAATGTATGGACTGAAGAGTAAAGCTAACTGAGGCCATATTGAAGTTAATATTTCTAAGGATTTAAATAACTAATATTTAAAGTTTGCTCAAGGTCATAGGTGGTGCCATAGACATCTTCAACAGATCAGGGACTTCCTTTATTCTTTCACTTTCACTGAATTTTCTTTTCCCCTTTAAAGTTCTGTTAGGTTAGAAAAAGTCTTCTATTCCCCACTTGACTGCTTCACAATGCTGATAATCCAGTCAAGGGAGAAATGTGCACCTTGTAACTGCTTTTTCTGGCAGGAGCCACTGTATAAATGACCCAAATCCTCAGGTGACCAGAGTGGGCCTACGCAGTGGTATGGGATCAGTGACTTCAGAGTGCACCTGAGAGGCTGGACGGGCCACCACAGCAGCATGGAATCCACAGATTCTGGAGACTCTGTGTGTTTGTCCATAGTGGCAGAGTCTAGGAGTCACTTATCTTTTTGAAGAGATGCATCTTCTAAGATCAAATACCACAAGTATTAAAGAACCCAATTCCACTGAACTCTGCTTCCTTATAGCAAAGCAGGAATCCAGGAAAAGCAAGCAAGCCTAATCCCCAACAAAAGGGGACCCTATGGGGCTGACAGTGTGCTGGGCCTATTCTATGTGCTCTCAAGTTATGGCCTTATTTAATCCTCACAGACACTCAAAGGTTGGACCCCTTCTGCTGGTTTTATAGTTGAGGACATGGAGGTACAGAGGAATTAAACAACATGCCTAAGATCACACAGCCAGCCAGTGCCTGAACCTACTCAGCTCAGGTTGTGGGACACCAATACCATTAACCCACAGCTCTAAAGCCAGGCCCAGAACCCATGGACCTCTGGGAAGCCTTTTCACATGTTCCACATCAAGGCCACCCACAACAGGACTTAGACTCTTATAGAGTCCTTTTAGTCACAGAACCATAGAAGGCCTTTGAAATCCTCCATGCCAATACTAATTGACCAGGAGCTTAGGGGTGTGCAACAGGGGGTCCATGGGGATCCAAAAATCTGCCTTGAGTGGATAAATAAACCATGGTAACCAGTGTTCAGCACTGAAAAAAACAGTGGTCTGTGGATACACACAATATGAGCAAATCTTAGTTATACTTCCTGAGAGTGAGTAGTCAGCAAAAAAAGAGTTTGTGCTGCAAGATTCCATTTATGGATAAATTTTAGGAAATTCAAACTGATCTAGTGACTGGCCACATGGATGGACTGGGAGGCATGAGGGAGGAAGGGCAGTTTCAATGCCCCCCGGGAGAAGACTGTGTCCTGGGAAACTCAAAGCAGACCTCCATGACAAAGTCTCTTTTGCTCTAGTCTGGATGGAATTATATACACCTGGACCAAACACCTGGTCTTTCATCAGTTCACTTTTCCTTTGTAAAATGGCAGCTAAACTACTGTGGGTGTGCTGTTAGCCATGCTGCTTGGACACCTCCGCCATGCCTGCTCCTTTCCTTTACTGGGTAATGCCCTTGAGAAAAAGTGAGTGTTTCCTAGTGAAATATTTCCCTTTAGGATCTTGAGGGTGGACAGATGCAAGACTCAGAAGTTGCCACTAAAAATAGCTTCAGATAGCAGCACCTCGAATGCAGCCCTGTTTAACAGTCCCATCCCACACAGAGATATATCACTGTAATTATTTTCTGCATTATTGTGATGTTTTGAGGTCTTAGAAAATATTTCTAGCTGGGGAGAGGCTACTCTCTGGGGTTAGCCTATTCTTAGAGATTCAAAGGGCCCAAAGCATGCCTCTGACATGCAAGGCAACCAACCCAGAGCCAGGTCTCCTCTGTCCAACCTATGCTCCCCAAGAAGCAACATTCCTCTGCCTTAATGATCCCAGGACCAGGTGCCAGACAACTAGGGGCCACCCTCATACCTCAGAGTCCAATGGAATTACTCATTCTAGCCAGTCCTAAACTGCTCACCCTACCCTACCCTACCCTGACCTACCCTAACCTGGCCTCTCTTGTGGCCACACCAATTGACCATCTTAAAAGAATACAAAACACAAGGTCTAACAGGTTTCCGTTAAGTTTTAGGGAAAGAGAAAGAAAAAAAAATGTACAATCTTTTCATGGTTAACTGCATGTTGAGGAACCTTCCTGAAATATTTTACTTTAAAATCCTTAGGGAAAAGAAAAGTAAGTTCCTCCATCTCTGCTGCTGTCCTCAGGCTCCATCCAGGGAGAAAAGGGCCAGAGGGGAAGTAAACAGAGCTTCCCCATAACAAACAGAAAGAGAATCATGCTGTATTCATCAACCAATGGAAAGGAAATATTCTTGTGAGCTGGGAAAGAGGGGAATGTATAGGTTTCATTTCTCTTTGGCTTTTGCTTCTAACATAGTCCATTTCTAAGGGGCTCCATTCTCTGACCAGGAAAAATAGGCAGAACTCAGGGGGAGGTGGGTGGAGGGAGGGAGTCACTTCACAGGCTTCACCCTCTTTCCAACCAAATCACTCATGTCTAGACTTCTAAGTAGAGAAGATCAAAAGAAGGTAAACCACTATCCATGTCACCAATGTGGGCACAACAGGGATTCTGAATCATACCACATATAGTGACAATGGGCAAATTAAAATGGTCATTTGTTTGTTTCCTTGAAGAACTCAGTTTAAATTCCTATATAGTCAGATTAAATTGTGCCCCAGTCCTTAGGCTTGCTCATCACAATCCAAGCTGAAAAATATAAACCTAAAATTTAGGCCATTGTTTGCTTTTCAAGTGACTATGTTTGGGTATCAAACATTCAGCATTGTGAACCTTGAGAAAGAAGAGACCTAAAAAAGGGTTCCTGGTGGCTAACAGGGCTGAGGCTTTTTTCTTCCAATCAGAGCTGTGCAGCTCCAACCAACCAGAACAGCTCTATTCTGATCAATCAGGACAGCATTTTTTGGACCAAACTACAAGGATTCGGAGTCCCCACTTGCATGCAGACAGACCAGTCAGGGACCTGAGGTGGAGACTTCTGTCCATAAGCCAGCTCCACTCTGGTGAGAGTTCACTTTCCTTTTCCACTAATAACTAAAGATTGAAGACTGTTCCCCCAGCTGAGGTGAAACACTGATGATGTCTGACAGGAGCAGAACAGAGGAGATCAGCACCAACCAGAGCAGACTGGCACAGAACAGAGCAGACCAGACCAGACCAGATCAGAGTTGGCTAGCTAGAGAGGGGTCTGGCCCCAGGGCTGCCTCATGGCCATGATGTATCACAATTGAGGTATTTGCACTGAATAAAGTTTCCTTCTTCACTGCATTGGGTATTCCTGTTGGCATTGAAATGGCAGGAACAACCATCAGTTAACAGCATGCACTCAGGAATTTGGTACCAGTTGAGGATTGAGAGGTTTGGTAAATCCTAGAAAATTATCTCATTCTGGACTCCTTATTTTGGTCAATATTTTCTTCCTAAATATGAAATCGAAAGGTTCTTGATCACCACTACACCAAATACCTCTTGCCTTCCAATTTTCATTGAGAAGATTTAAAGGAACATAATGTGAAACTCTGTTCAGTCAGCCAACTGGCCAGGATATCCCAGGTCATAATGGGCCACAACTATGGTGGAAAGTGGATGGAGTGGCCAGCGGGCAGATGAAGCAGGACTCTGCTCTGTTTAAATAAGCTTTGCACAAGGCTTACTTGGGGACACAAAGCCATAGAAGGTACCACTGAATCCATCTCCCAAAGACACATATTGTCTTTCCAAAATAAGAACATGGGGCTCAATTAATCCTCAGGACACTGGAGGTATAGAAATGCCTCTGGAATCCCTTTACCCAAAGCCTTGACACGCATTCCTTCCCCGTGAAACCATCTAATTCCCTGTGCCCACAGGGAGTCCGTGTGGTGGTGAGGGTGCATGTGCAAATTCTACACTCACCACCAGAGCTCAGCCTGTGTAAGGTTAACAATCACACCTATATCAGGGGATCTCTGTGAGGATGAAATGAGGTTATCTATGAATCCTCCTAACATAAATTGTGCCTGGCATTGGGAAAACACAAAATAGTCACAAATGTTTTCATCCTCAAAATTCAAATCAAAGCGACAAGTACATATCTTCCTTCAGAACTGAAAAAGAGCTTTAATTAATGGAGGCATATGATAGATTATATATAATTACAACCATACGTATATGAGACTTTATATATATGCACATTATACACATTATACAGAGAGAGGAAGAGTAAAAAAAAAAGAGAGAGAGAGAAAGTCTTGGTAGCTAATTCTGGCTTCAGATGATATTGTATGTGTTTGCATGGACCATAATCTCATTCATTTATAGACATATGGTCCAAAGAAACATATGGTCTCTAGGAAATTACAGAAAAATAAATAGATTCATGTGTGAACATAAGCTACTGAAAAGTCCACTTTGGGATTTGTATTAATAGTTTTAATTGAATTCTTGTGTGCAAGAGACTACGTTAAGAGATTCTGGTGTGCATGCATAAACCCAATCCACACATGCAGACACAGGCACATATCAGGTGGTTCCAGACATGCTCAGTTGCATTACACAAACAGTCAAGAAGTCAACAGTAAAACCAAATTAAAACTAATTTTCCAGTCAAGGAGAATCCCATGAAGGCAAACACGTGACAGTGAAATGGTTGTCAGTTAACATAGCAAAAGCCAGAGGCCCTTTCCCCAAAGGTAGGTAAGTCCTATTTCCCTCATTTCCAAGGTAGAAGACCACCATGCCTCAGCAGGATTTCACCTATCTCTGACCCTGCCATTGGGAGGGACGGACTTGATGCAAAAACTCTGAGCTGAATTATAACAAACACACTGGGATATCAAGCTGCACTGGGGGAAATTGATGTGGACCTCAGGCTCTTGAGAGGTCACCTCAATGAGCTCCCCATCTCAGGCAGCTGCTGGGAAGTGCTGGGGTGGGTAACAGGATCCCCAGGTACCCAGCAGTCAAAGAAGGGGAAAGAGAGCCAGAGGTCCACTCAACTGGTCAAAAACATACTCCACCCTACGTTCATAGCAGCATTATTTATAATAGCCAAGTACTGGAAATAGCTTAAGTACCCATCAGTGGAAGAATGGATCAAAAAACTTGGGTACATTTACACAATGGAATACTACACAGCAGGGAAAAAAGAAACTCTTAGCCCTGGCTGGTGGCTTGGTGGATAGTCACTGGCCTGCGAACCCAGAGGTTACTGGTTCAATTCCCAATCAGGGCACATAACCAGGTTGCAAGCCAGTTCTCCAGCCAGGTCCATGGCTGGAGGTGGGCGAAGGGCAACTATATATTGATGTTTCTCTCCTTCTCTACCTCCCTCTCTTCCCCTCTCTCTAAAAATAATAACTTTAAAAAAGAAGAAGAAGAAGGAACTCCTACTTTTTGTGACAACATGGATAGAACTGGAGAGTATTATGCTTAGTGAAATAAGCCAATCAGTGAAAGACAAATACCATATGATCTCATCCATTACAGGACACTAATGAACAAAACAAACAAACAAGCAAAATAGAACCAGAGGCATGGAAACAAGTAATAGACTTTCAGTGTGCAGAAGGGAAGGGAGGAGTGAGGGGATGAGGGAGGGGAAGAAAGAGGCAAAGAAGGGGAAGGGTACAATAAAGGAACTAGTGTAAATGACCATGGACATGGACAATATGTGGGATTGACTATGGGAGGGTGGGACAGGGGAGAGCAGGGGGGAAAATGGGATAAATGTAGTACAACAATAAAAAAAATGTTCTCAAGCCCTGGCTGGTGGCACAGTGGATAAGGTGCCCGCCTGTGAACCCAAAGGTCTCTGGTTTGATTCCCAGCCAGGGTACATAATCAGGTTGCAAGCCAGGTCTCCAGCGAGGTCTGTAGCTGGAGGCAGGTGAAAGGCAACCATACATTGATATCTCTCTCTCTCTTTGCCTCTCTCTGAAAAATAATAAATAAAATCTTTTTAAAAAATGTTCTCCCTGTCATTGCTTTATTAATAATAAGACAACTATAGTTTATCATATAAACTAGCTCTAGAAGACAAGCGACGTGAAATACAATACACCAAGGTACAAACTCCTAGAAATAAATAGTCCATGGACATAATGGGCTGGGTTTTTTTCAAAGATATGTTTAATATAAAGGGAAGAGCTACAATACCATCAGTCAAAACAAAAATGGACAGGCCTTTGGGAATCGACAGAAGTGGCCCTGAGATGTGGGGGGATGGGAGAGGAGCTGCAGGGGGAAGAAGAGCAAGCAGAAGTCACCAACAGGGGGGCGCCAGGCTGAGAGCTGGGCTGACAGTGAAGGCGGCAGCCCAGGGGGCCTCCTGCATAAAGTGCCCTTCAGTGCGAACATCTGCAAGGCAAAAGAGAAAACTCGGTGATTCTTTCTGGTTTATCAATGCTGTTTCGTATGCCTTCCCATGGGGCCCGATCTGGTGCTGTTTCCTTAAACGGGACATAGTTCCTTCTTCTGTTTAAAATGGACTACTCTGTTTGCATATGCAGTAGGCCCTTCTCAGTCCTCATGCTTGACTTGCTGCCCATATTTATCTGTTTCTATGTTATGTGAAAGCAAAGTCCCTCCAACAGAGTTTGGGGGTGAGAAAGGGCAAGAGGAAACAAGTGAAGTATTAGAAGTCACTGAATACATTGCAAAGAAATCTCTCTGGGTTGTTGCTGTGTGTAAAAGTAACCCTTGAATAAGGGACAGCACGCGAGGGAACTTGGGTCTGGAGGGGAAGGTCTCCCTGCTCCCTGAGAGTAGACACTAAGCTGTAGGAGGGGAACTCTCTCTCACACACACATTACACACACTCATTTTTACATACTCTCACATACACTCATTTCACTCACACTCACATTCACACACAAATGGCCCCCACACACACCATACTACACTATGGAGACCCAGTCCCCAATAGTGAGGCACAGCTGACCCTTGCTGTGGATCTTCATGACCCTCATCTCCCTAAGCCACCATCCCTGAGATGTAGGTGCCGTTTTTCCCATTTGGGAAAAATAAACTAAGATAAAAGAAGTTAAGCTCAGAGAAGATATTTAACTCTTCCCTGAATCACACCATGTTAGTGCAGTCGAATCAGAATTAGACCATCTTGCACCAAAGCCAGGCCTTTCCCAGCCTTTGCATCCAGCGCACATAGTATCTATGGAGCCGCACTACCATCAGCCCCCATGAGCAAGGAAACAGTCACCCAGGAATGAGAGGCACCCAGCCATGGGTGTGAGACAATACCCCATCACCAAAGTCCACAACTACTGGGGCAGCATGGCTGGGCAGTCTCAGAGCTTTCATTAGAATGATCAACCCCCCTGGCCTACCTTCAAAAGCTGTCCCAGCCCATCAGACACAACGTATGAACACACATGATGTGTGGGTACCTAGCATCCATTGGACACAGCATGCCTCTTAGGTGAACACATATGTCCTTATCCATTGGCCCTCCTCAGGAGGTGCAGGGAGGCCAAGATCACAAAGCCAGCACTGACACTGGGATCAGCCTGGGCCAGCCCGTCCCTCTTGGCAGCTGAGTATGCACCCAGAAGCCCAGACCTAAGGGCAGAGAAGAGACAAAGAGAAGAGCCATCCCTACCAGTGAACTCAGTATCATTCAGTGCACATGAGGAGGAGAGACCAGCTATGTGGAACAATGAGGAGGGGCGAGCCACACATTGTATGACATGGCAAAGATCTCAGAGAAAGGCAGGATCTTGAGCCTCCTAGGTGCATGGTCAGAAGGAGAAATCACTGCACCTGAGTACCACTGAGCCCTGGTAATTTTGGCTCCCACCTGAGTGGACTAGGAGGTAATAGGGGGAGGGAGCAGCTATAAAGGACAGAAGGGTTACCCAGGGCAGGACCTATAACAGAGAACCAAAGAAACAGGCAAGAACTAAACCCACATGGGTGAGGCCATGAATGCTGGGAAAGATTATGTTGTTAATGTGACATAGGGGAAAACTAAGACTGAGAGCTAACATAAAGGTTTGGTGATGGAGAGAGAAACCAGAGCATCTTTCCCTCTAGCAGCTGCGAGCACGTAGAATGAAGATGGTGGGGTTAAGGTGGGAGCCCCACGCACATCAAAGCCAAAACAGGGCAATGTGTGAACAGAATGTCACAGGAATGGCACAGCACAAATGATGTCAAAATTGACATGATAGTGAAGGACATAAGCAAAAGCTGAATGAATGGAAACCCTGCCATATGCCACATAATCTTATTAAATGTAAATTCTCCCCAAATCAGTAAGTTGATCATTGTAATCTTAATGAGATCTCTTTGCACTAAGCTATTACTAGAAAGCAAAGAAAGTTAAAAATGTTTGAAGAAATTTTTAAAATAAGAACAGCAAGGGGCAATGCCTCCTACCAGATCAGAAACATGACCACAACACCACCAAAATCAGAACCACAGTTAATGGCACATAGAAGACAGACCTGTCAGTGGACAGCAATATGCCCATAAACAGAGTTGGTGTACAAGGGACTTTAATACTTGATAAGGTGAATATTATATTACATGTGAAAATGCAAAAGTAAAAAGTAAATGAAAATATTGGAAAATCATTAGTATAATCTCACAGTGAGGGAACTATTCAAGACAAGTCATAAAGGAACCATTGGTAGATGGTTCTAATTCTATTTTATTCTAATTAGAATAAAATATTCTAATAAAATATTATTCTAATAAAAATTTAAATTGTATTGTAAAATATACATATCCAATATGCAAAAGGCTTCCACAAATTGATTTTTTAAAAAAAGAAAGAAAGCCCAACAGAAAATAGGCAAGTGATATAAAAGGTAATTCATTAAAAGAAGTAACAGTAGCTACAAATATTACAAGGTACTACTCCCTGGTACACAAAAATCTTCAGGAAAAAAACAGCAATATTGTTTTGACCATAAAAATGGTAAAAATTAACAACATTAGGATCCGGTGCTGCAACGTTATGAAGAATGGGCAGCTTCATAAATCACTTGTAACAGTGTGAACTTCAGAGACAACTGTGCAGCAACCCCACACTAAGGAAGCCTGCAAGCATCCTTCTGCACAGAGAGCTGCCAGAACTACCAGGGCTAGGCTTACGCTAGAAAGTGACAATCCTACCCCCACTTGAAAGCTTGAGAACCTGCCTTTTGCCATGCAACATAGGGCTGAACGTGTTCCTTCATCCTACCCATCACTCCATACACAAGGGCAGAGGCCTTGTGTGTCCTTGCAGCATAGCAAAACAAAAATTGGAATAGTTGAATAACTTATCATGTAGCCATAACAATTTATAACTATAACAATTAAGACATTAGACCCTAATCTACTGATCTGCTCACAAAGACATCAAATTATGAGGTAATGCTTGTGGTAGCATCCCCATTTTTAACAAAAAGTGGAGTTATGTGGGTTTGTGTGTGTGTGTGTATAGTGTGTATATTTGATATGTATGTATGATATGTGTAGTATGTGTAATATATGATGTATATGTGGTGTGTGGTTTTGTATGTGTGTTGTGTAATATGTATATGTGTAGTGTGTGGTCCATGTGATACGTGGTACATGATGTACAGTGTATGTGTGGTGTGTGTGTGTAGTGTGTGTATGGTATGTGTGTTGTGTAGTATATGATATGTGTGTGGTGTGTGTGTATTGTGTAATGTGTGGTATGTATGTGTACAAGTGCAAGAAAAGATGTGTTTACTTGTTACCTCACTTCAAGTAGGTAACAAGTAGGCGTGAATGAAACAGGGAGAAACTATATTTTCCTACATATCTATTTTATTTGACTTGTCACAATTAGCAATTGTTGAATTAAATTTTTAATAAGAAAAAATAAAACAAGAAATGAGCCCATGTTGTCACTCTCATTGGTTAATTCATTCTTGTTTTATTGTTGAGTGGTAATTATAGCATATACATACCAGAACTTGTTTCTTTACTCACTGGTTGGTTGATGATTGGGTTGTTTCTTAGGCCTATTATAATACTGCTAATAACTCTGACATAATGTGGGCATATGTTTTTATTGCTGGGTTGTAGGGCAACATTATTTTAAAAAGCTGTTCTGCTGTTTTCCAAAGTTCTGAGCCACTTTGCATCCTTACTAGCAATGACACACAACCACATGGTTACCCTCAAAGCACGAGCTGAGCGAAAGAAACCAAACACAAAAGGCCTCATTCAGTATGATTCCATTTACATGAAATTCTAGAAAAGACAAAATTATATTGCCAGAAAGTACTTTGGTTGCCTAGGGCAGATCTGAGGACTACTGTTGACTGAAAAAGGTACAAGGGAATCAGAGGGTGCAGGGGTATAGAGCAATTGTAGTGGCAATTAAATAACTGTACACAATTTCCAATGCTTATCAAACCATGCACCTAAAATTGGTGGGTTCCATTTATGTAACTTAGATACCAATGAAGCCAGGGGGAAATGTATAGTTATACACACAAAAATATTTTAAATCAGATTCGGGAAGATGGCGACAGAGTAGAGAGCAGTGTTGATGGTATTCTCGAGTACCAAAGCAGCTAGAGGACAAGATAGGTAGCGTGAGACATCTTCAGGACCCTAGGAATTGGAATGGGCAGTATCCGGACACAGGGAAGCACAGCCTAGAGGCAGAGGAGGCCAGCAGGACAGTAGGTAAGACGTTCCCAACTGACTGGCCAGCGGGCTGAGGTGGGCTCTGGGCAGTGGCAGCTCTGCCCAGGGGGGCGAGTTTGACTGGGGCCAGCTCCGGGCTCCCTGGCAACTGGAAGTCTCAACAGTGAAGTGCGGGCTGCGAGGGCAAACACCATAGGGAACACAGAATTGAACTCTTGCAGGGGAGGGACTGTGTGAGAGACTCACTCCAGCAACAGGGAGAGGAGGCTCTGCAGGGGGCTAGAGGCAGAGGAGAAGAGTCCTGCAGGAAGCCGGAGCAGGGGAGCAGGGAAGTGCACAGGCCGGGGCTGCGAGAGGGCCGAAAATGGTGCTGCTGGGCCACCAGGGAAACAGCAGCTAGAAGCCCCTGCTAGGGGGGAGGCCCAGCCCTGCACAATCACACAGGCCCCCAGGCTCCGAGGAAACTCCTAACGGCGAGCTGGCGAGCCGGAACTAGTAGCAGGGGCAACTGAGACAAAGGTCACACTGCCCACGGCTGGGAGGGGCTCATCACAGAGGCCGCATAAAGGACTCCGAGGAGAGCTGGTTGGCTTGGAGGAGCGATGCCCGCCCCAGAAGGGCAGGACAGTGTAGGCGGACCCCGGACAGTGTTGACATATAGGCGTGGCCTCCTCCTGGAACTGCGGGGGCGGGGCCAGTCCTCACAGGGACCAGCAAAGTTGCAGGCTGCCCTGCAGGGGTGTTGGGTGCTCATCCCGGACAGGAACCTCCACCAGGAGTGGGAGAGGGCACCCTGTGGGCTCCAGAACACCAGTAACCCTAAAACCCAGCCAGGCTGCAGAAGGCCCAGCCTACCTGGGGGCGGACACTCAGAATCAGCCCTGACTATGACAATCAGAGGCCCTGCCATGCACCAAGACCGGCTAGAATATAGACTATAGACTGTAAAGTCCTGACCAAGAAAAAGAGGCAGCCTCAGGAAAGGGATTTCTGCCAATCTCAAGCACCTGAGTTATACCGAGAGCAATGTGAACTATTAATCCCCAATGTATCCTTTGCAAAAGTTACTTCTCACATATTCTTAATCCGCACCATACCTCAATCCACCTAAATACCCAAGACCCTTCCCCTAATCTCAAATTAAAGTCTACTCACTCTGTGGCTATAACGCATTCCCAGTCCTCAATCTACATATTCCTCCCTTCACCAGCCTTTCTAAACCCTTTCTTTATTCTTTTCTTCCTTCCTCTTTTTTTTTTTTTTTTTTTAATTTTTCTTTTCCTTTTCTTCCTGGTAAAGCCCACAGGTTCTGGCTCCACCTGCACCAATCAGAAATCATAAAGGGGGAACACACAGCTAAACCTTTTCTTTATTAATATTGATTTCTCTTTGTCTTGTGCCTTTCTCCCCAACCCCCCCTTTTTTTTTCCTTTCTTTCTTTCTCCGTTCTTTCCTCCCTGATAAAACCCACTGGTCCTGGCTCCATTTGGACCAAACAGAGACCATAAAGGGTGAACAGACACCTAAACCTTTTCTTTATTAATATTGATTTCTCCTTCTCTTGTAACTTTCTCCCTTTCTTTCTTTCTTTCTTTTTCCTCTGCTAAAAGCCCTCAGGTCCAGGCTCCATCTGGACCAGTCAGGGATTATTAAGGGTGAACAGCCATCTAAATCCTTTCTTCTTATTATTATTATTGTTTTTATTTCTTGTTTCCTTTTGCTTTTTTTTTGGGGGGGGGGCGGTTTGGTTTAGTTAGGTTTGGTTTTTTTTTTGTTGTGTTTTCTTTTGTTTTGTTTGTTTTTGTTTTTGTTTCTGCTAAAAGCCCACAGGCACAGAATACAACCAGACAGCCCAAATAAAGGACACACCAAGAACAGCAAGTGGTGAAAATCTGGGAGACGGCAACACTGAACTCCACAAATCTCCTATCACAGAAGGGTGCTCAACTAAGGCAAGGAATCAAAGCAGGTTAACCCAAGGAAAGAACAGAAATAAATAAATAAATAAATAAATAAATAAATAAATAAATAAATAAATAAAAAGCAAGAACAGACACCCAAAATGGGAAAAAAAAGAATCAGTCCATCACCAAAAGGAAAGGAAGAATCCCCAGAAAGAACACAAAATGAAACAGCGGCACCTGGAATATCAGATAAGGAATTCAAAAGAATGATGATAGAGAAGCTCAGTGAGCTCAGCCACATCAAAGAAAACTGTAAACAACTCCAGGAGAACTACAAAGAACTCCAGGGAAATTACAAAGAACTCCAGGAAAGATACAAGGAACATACTGAGAACTACAACAGCATGAAAAAGGACATGGAAACTATCAATAAGTGTCAGGAGGAAATGAAGAATACAATTTCTGAATTGAAGAATACAGTAGAAGGAATCAACAGTAGGCTAGAGGAAGCAGAGGACCAGATCAGCGAGTTGGAGGATAATGTAGACAAATACTCCAAGACAGTACAAGAGAATAAAAAAAGGCTGAATAAAACTGAAGAGGGGTTAAGAGAGCTGCAGGACAACATGAAATGTAACAACATCCATATCATAGGGATACCAGAAGGAGAAGAGAAACAAGGAATGGAAAACCTGTTCAAAAAAGTCATGATAGAAAATTTCCCTAACATGATGAGTGAAAACATTAATCCAGTACAGGAAGCACAGAGGGTCCCAATGAGGATCAACCCAAACAGACCAACACCAAGGCACATTATTATTAAAATGGCTAATTTCAAAGACAAAGAGAGAATCCTAAAAGCATCAAGAGAGAAAAGACAAATAACATACAAAGGGGCTCCAATAAGGCTATCAAACGATTACTCAACAGAAACAATTCAAGCCAGAAGGGAATGGCAAAAAGTATTTCAAGTCATGCTAAACAAAGGCCTGCAACCAAGAATACTCTACCCAGCAAGGCTCTCATTCAAGATAGAAGGAGAAATAAGGAGCTTCCCAGACAAAAAAAAAAAGACTGAAAGAATACATCTCTACCAAACCAGCATTGCAAGACATGCTAAAGGGTCTGCTATAAAAATAAGTAAACAAATAAAATGAAGAAACAGACAAAGCCAAAGAGGAATACAGACACAAAGGGAGAAAATGGCAATGAATAAATATCAATCAATAATAACCTTCAATGTAAATGGATTAAATGCACCAATCAAAAGACATAGGGTAGCTGAATGGATAAGACAACATGACCCACATATATGCTGTCTTCAAGAGACCCACCTCAGAACAAAAGATTGACACAGATTGAGAGTGAAGGGATGGAAAAATACATATAAAGCAAATAGACATGAAAAAAAAAGCTGGAGAAGCAATACTTATTTCAGATAAAATAGATTTTACAATGAAGGCCATAAAAAGGGACAAAGATGGATATTTCATAATACTTAAGGGAACAATCCACCAAGAAGAAATAACTCTGATAAACATATATGCACCCAACATAGGAGCTCTGAAATATATAAAGAAAATCTTGGAAGACGTTAAGAAAAACATAGACAGCAACACACTAATAGTAGGGGATTTTAATACCCCACTATCAATAATGGACAGATCTTCTAAACAAAAAATCCCCAGAGATGTTGTGGCATTGAACAACACTCTAGAGGAAATGGACCTAACTGATGTATACAGACTCTTTTATCCCAAAAAAGCAAAATACACATTCTTCTCAAATGCACATGGATCATTCTCCAAGATAGACCACATGGTATGTCACAAGACAAGCCTCCACAAATACAGGAAAATTGAAATCATACAAAGTATCTTCTCAGATCACAATGGCTTGAAACTAGACACCAATCTCAAGGGAAAAACCCAAAAATTCTCTAACTCATGGAAACTGAATAACATGCTTTTCAGCAATGAAGGGGTCAACAATGAGATCAAAGATGAAATCAAAAAGTTCCCAAAAACAAATGACAATGAAGACACAACAGCCCAAAACCTATGGGATACAGCAAAGGCAGTTCTCAGGGGGAAATTGATAGCAATACAGGCCTTCCAAAAAAGGTTACAAGAAGTTTATAAAAACGACCTAACCACAAAGCTGCAAGAACTAGAGGAGCAACAACAAACAAAGCCCAGAGCAAGTAGAAGGAAGGAAATCATCAAGATCAGAGCAGAACT
>PVIW01016563.1:0-16307 GCA_004026585.1 Noctilio leporinus | reverse complement strand
GACTTTAATTCGAGAGTAGGGGAGGGTCTTGGATATTTAGGTGGATTGAGGTATGGGGGGGATTAAGAATATGTGAGGAGTAACTTTTGCAAAGGATATGTTGAGGCTTAATAGTTCATATTGCTCTCGGTATAATTCAGGTGCTTGAGATTGGCAGCAATCCCTTTCCTGATGCTGCCTCTTTTTCTTGGTCAGGACTCTACAGTCTATAGTCTATATTCTAGCCGGTCTTGGCGCGTGGCAGGGCATCTAATTGTCACAGTAGGGCTGATTCTGAGTGTCCGCCCCCAGGTAGGCTGGGCCTTCCACAGCCTGGCTGGGTTTTAGGGCTGCCGATGTTCTGGAGCCTGGCGGAGTTTCCTGCTCAGGACAGCCCCCAGCACTTCTGCAGGTCAGCCCGCAACTTTGCCGGTCCCTGTGACGACTGGCCCCACCCCTGCAGTTCCGGGAAGAGGCCGGGCCTGTCAGTCAACACTGTCCGGGGTCCATCTACACTGTCCCGCCCTTCTGGGACGAGCACCCCGCCTCCAAGCCAATCAGCTCTCTGCAGAGTCTTTTACGCGGCCTCTGTGATGAGCCCCTCCCAGGCGTGGGCGGTGCGGCTTTTGTCTCCGGCAATGGCGGGTCGCCCGCCACAAGTTCCCGGCCTGCCGGCTCTCCGGCTGGCCCTCTAGATTTTCCCGCGGAGCCTGGGGGCCTGTGCTGCCGCGCCGGGCTGGGCCTCCCCCCTCGCAGGGGCTTCTAGCTGCTGTTTCCCCAGCGGCCCAGAAGCTCCGTTTTTCGGCCCTCTTGCCGCCCCGGCCGGTGCACTTCCCGCTCCCCCGCTCCGGCTTCCCGCAGGACTCTTCTCCTCCGCCTCTAGCCCCGCGCGCCGCAAAACCTCCTCTCCCTGTTGCCGGGGTGAGTCTCTCACACAGTCCCTCCCCTGCAAGAGTTCAATTCCGCGTTCCCTACGGCGTTTGCCCTCGCTGCCCGCACTTTACTGTTGAGACTTCCAGTCGCCAGGGAGCCTGAAACTGGCCCCAGTCAAACGCGCCCCTCTGGGCAGAGCCGCCCCTGCCCAGAGCCGACCTCGGCCCGCCGGCCGGTAGGTCGGGAACTCCTCACCTACTGTCCTGCTGGCCTCCTCTGCCTCTGGGCTCTGCTCCCCTGTGTCCAGATGCTGCCCGTTCCAATCCCCAGGGTCCTGAAGCCGTCTCACGCTCCTTATCCTGTCCTCTAGCTGCTTTGGTACTCGAGACACCATCAGCACTGCTCTCTACTCTGTCGCCATCTTCCCTCCTCTCAATTCACTAATTCTTTATTAAACTATTTCTAATTTTCTGTTAAACCCAAACATTGAGTTAATTTTAGTTGTTTTTTATTCACTTCTAGAATTCCTTCTTTTTCAGATTTCAGTTATGTCCTGAAATTCTCAATCCCATCCTTTATCTTCTTAAATATGTTAAGTATAACTACTTTAAAATAGTTCTGATAATTCCATTATATTATTCACTATTGATTTATTTATATTATATATTATTTTCCTTCAATTTGGTTCACATTACCTGTCTTTGTCTTTGGGTATCTCTGGTTATATTTTTATTTAGCACTAATCTTTACTTATTAAAAATTACAGAAATAACTTAAAGCTGAGAGTAATTTTATAGTCCTCCAGAGAAAAGTTATATTGGTTCCTGGCAGGAGAACAGGGGCTTTAGCCATACAGATCACCTTGACTCAATTTCAGAGTTTGAATGACTCAATGCTGGACTTAAATCCATGTGAGGTCCAGTTCATTCTTAGGTCATCTTTATTTGTAGAGTATATTCTTTTTGAGAGTATATAAGTCCTTTCTTTGGTATCCTCAGACTCCAAATATTGTATCACTACTCCAAAAGGTTGTCAGAAGCTCTGCTCCTCTTTTTAGCTATCTTTTAATAGTAACAGATATCCCTAGAGAGAAAGTAGCTCCAAATGGATGCCAAACTTAGTAAGGTTTTTGTTTTCTCCAGATCTTACTACATACAGGTAACTCCCATATAATATGGCACTTCTGTAGCATGGTTTCCCTCTAACATGGTTTGAGAATTGTAGAAAACCCTCATACAAAACTGCATCCTAGAACACAGATTCACTCTAACATGGTTTGGGAGTATAGAAATCCCTGAACAACATGGAGCATAGTAAGAGCTTTTAAGAGCAAAAGATATCTCATTTGAAATTAACAAAATTTATAAAGATCTCTCAGCTAAAAACAAGCAATCTAAAATAACAGATTATTTTGCAAAAAATACAGGATAGAAGTCAAGATAATGCTCTGAAGAAAATTCAGAAGATGAAGGTATCTTGTCAAAAAGAAAATGCCCTCAGTTAATGGTGCTTGGTAGTGATGACAAACATTATTTAATACATATTAATATATTATACTTTGCATGAAAATTGCTTTAATAAAGATAATTATACAAATATAATAGTATTTTTAAAATTTTTGGAACCTAACCCCATTTTTTGTACTAGTTCTTTGTTTCATATAACATGGATTCGCATAATATTTTTTAGAAACCTAACAAATGTGTTATATAGGGGTTACTGGTATTTAATTCCTCATTTCATTCTTAGTTTTCCGAATAGTTTCAGTTTATATGTATTATGTGTTTCAAAACTTTTCTAGTTGTCCTCAGTGGGAGGGTTTGTACTAATGACCTACTCTCTCATTATCAAAAGGAAAATTTCTTTAAAAGAACTACATTTTTTATTGTTGTTTTGTTACAGTTGTGCCAATTTTTCCCCATTGCTCTCCCCAACCCTTCCCACTCCCACTCCCATAGTCAATCCCTACTCTGTTGTCCATGTCAATGGTTCCATTATACATGTACCTTGACTAGACCCTTCCCCTTATTTCCTCTGCTGTCCTCCTCCCATATCCTCTAGTCACTGTCTGTTCATTGCATCCATGTCTCTGATTCCATTTTGCTCATTTTCCAGTTTTATTAGGTTTTTCTTATAGATGCATTAGGTTCTCCTTATAGATGTATAGGTTATTTTGAATTGGTATTTCAGAATTCTTCAGGTAAAATCCCAGCAGTGGAATCTCTAAATCAAAAGCGAGTTCGATTTTTAGTTTTTTGAAAAAATACCATACTGTTTTCCATAATGGCTGCACCAGTCTGCATTCCCACCAACAGTGTGTCAAGGTACCCTTTTCTCCATATCCTCACCAGCACTTGTTGTTTATTGGTTTCTTAATGGTGGCTATTCTGACTAGTGTGAGGTGATATAGCATTGTGGTTTTAATTGGCACCTCCTACCCTATAGACTCCACCAAAAAGCTACCTGACCTAATAAGTGAATTTGTCAAAATAGTGAGATACAAAGTCAATATTCTGAAATCAAAGGCATTTTGTACACCAACAATAAAATATCAGAAACAAATACCAGGAAAAAATTCCATTTACTATAATAACAAGAAAAATAAAGTACCTAGGAATAAACTTAACCAAGGAGGTAAAAGACTTGTACTCATAAAACTATAGAACACTGAAGAAACAAATTAAAGAAGATACAAATAAATGGAAACATATACTATGTTCATGGATCGAAAGAACTGACATCATTAAAATGTCCATACTACCCAAAGCAATCTACAGATTTAACACAATCCCTATTAAAATACCAATGACATATTTCACAGAGTTAGAACAAATATTTCAAAAATGTATATGGAACCCAAAATAACCCTGAATATCCTTAGCAATCTTGAGAAAGAAGAACAAAGTAGGAGGGATCATAATGCCTAATATCAAACTATAGAGAGAGATCCAAGTTGAAGGTGTAGTCACACTGCATCTCCCACAACCAAAGATGATACATTTACCTCAAAACTAGAGACATCCATAAATTCCTGAATGTAGTACTGCACAGAATTCCAACTAACAAAACATAGAAGAAAGAAAAGACTCATCCATACAGGTAGGTGGGGTGGAGCTGGGACACAGAGGAAGGGGGTTAGGTGAGCAGATTGTCCAAGAACTGCTAGCACACTTGGAAGGGCAGCTGCATGAGTTGGTGGCATAGGCAGGAGAGCTGTGGTGAAAAGAAAAATCACAGCAGGGACACCTATTGAATGCTCCTGGCACCAGGCCAGACCTAGTGGCTCGCTCACCATTCCTGTGCAGGGGGAAAAAAATAAAAAGCCACATAGCTTTTTCTTACAGTAAAAACCAGTGGGGGTTGGGGCATGGGAACTATAAGGAAGATTTTGTTCGTTTAGAGACCCCCCACAGTCCTGAACTCTCCACAGAACCACCCACTCTGGGACCCATGGAACTAGAGAGGAGCTAGCCTCATATGGGAAGAGGGAAGCAGCAGAGTGCTTGAAAAAGGGGCAAGTGCTGAGCAAGTGGCATAGTTCCCCCTCTGACCCAGTCCCACAAAACAGTGCCTCTACCTGATAAAACTGGTCACCCAGCACTGACGAATACTGAAAGCTCTGTCCTTACAACTATAAGTGCCACAGCTCTACCTGAGAAACAGAGGCAAACACAGGAGCCTGTCTAGATGTAGAGACAGAAAAATATGACTCAAAGAATGGCACAAATCAAGGTCCCAATGGCCAAATTAAGCATCAGAGAAGTAGCCAGTCTGACAAATGAACAGATTGTCAGTTTGGCAGATGTACACATCACTAGCTTGACAGACACACAGTTTAAAATGCTAGTAATAAAGGTGCTCACAGGTTTGACAGATATGCTTGAGTACAGTAAATACATAAGGGAAAAAGTGAAGGCTAGGCCAAGTGAAACAAAAGAAAATATACACAAAACCAATGGTGAAGAGAAGAAAATGGGGATCAAATCAACTATATGGAACTTAAGGAAGAAATAAACAGCCAACCAGCACAGAAAGTGGAATCAGGCATTTTAAAAAATGAGGAGAGTATTAGGAACCTTGGGGATGAATTTAAATAAGCCAAAATCTGAATCATAGGAATGCTAGAAAGAAAAGAGGAAGAGCAAACAATTGAAAACTTGTGTGAAAAAATAATAAAGGAAAACTTCCCAAATTTGGTGAAGGAAATAGATATACAAGTTCAGGAAGCACAGAGAGTCCCAAACAAGCTACATCAAATCAAACCACACCAAGGCACATCATCATTAAAATGCCAAAGGTTAAAGATAAAGAGAGACTCTTAAAAATGGCAAGAGAAAAGGAAAAGTGACCTACAAGGGAGTTCCCATAAGACTATCCACTGATTTTTCAAAAGAAACTTTGCAGGCAAGAAGAGCCTGGCAAGAAATATTCAAAGTGATGAAAAGCAAGGACCTTCAGCCAAGATTGCTCTATCCAGCAAAGCTATCATTCAGAATGGAAGGGCAGATAAAGTGCTTCCCAGACAAGGTAAAGCTTAAGGAGTTCATCATCACCAAGCCCTTACTCTATGAAACGTTGAAGGGACTTATTTAAGAAAAAGAGTATCAAAACTGTGAACTATAAAATGACAACCAACTCACAACTATCAGCAATAGAACCTGAAAAATTAAAAAGAAATAAAACAAAAACAAACCAAGCACATAATCAGAATAGGACCAGAAATGTAGGTATGGGAATCATTGAGAAGGTTATCAACTGGGAAGGGGAGGGGGGCAAAATGGGAAAAGATGCAGGGATTAGGAAACATAGTAGGTGGGAACAAGACAGACAGGGGGAAGTTAAGAATAACAGAGGAAAGGGTGAATCAGAGAACTTACATATACAACCCATGGACATGAACTAAGGTAGGGTGGGGCTGTGGGAGGGAATGGGGGGACTGTTTGGAGGAGAGCAAAGGGAAAAGAATTTGGGACAACTGTAACAGCATAATCAATAAAATATTATTTAATTAATGAAAAATGTTGGACTGGCATAAGAACAGATACATAGATCAATGGAACAGACAGAGAGCCCAGAAAGAAACCCAGATCTCTATGGTCAATTAAAATTTGACAAAGGGGGCAGGAACATAAAATGGATTAAAAATAATTTCTTCAATATTACTGCTATGGATCAATAGTAAACAAACTGGAGAAAACAATCCTCTACTGAAACCTGGAAAAGAAACCTCATTGTTGCCAGGTTTTGTTTGATTACATTCATGAAGATAGAGAGACATTTGGCCCACCTGCAACATTCCCTTCCAGTTCCACTGGAAAAGGAGTCATAGGTCACCATGAGCTAAGGTACTTCTGAGAACCATGAAACATTAGACGTAAGCCTTGGTATGAAAAATAAGTCAGCCCTTGATACCTTGTTCAGTTATTTTGCTCTCACCAGACCACTAGAGATGTTGAGTTTAACACCAACTTTCTGCCCTAGACTTCCTGGGAGCATCCTCGGCCTCAGCGGCACCTGTGGACTGCTGGTCTGGCTCTGTCTACTCTCTTACTGCAGAGGGGGAATTTTTCTGAAGTCTTTCTCTTTTCAGAATCCTACTTTCCTTAGTAAGTCTACCTTTATGGTCCCACTCGTTATCTCTTCATGAAATGTGAGGAACACTGATGTTTTTTAGTTTCCAACAAAATGAAATGATGGTGACAACAATGATAGTGACAATAACAATAGGTAAAAGTATTTATTGAGCACTTATTAAGTGGCACCTTTATCACTATATGCCTTATATGTACTGTTTCATTTCACCCCTTTCAAAAATCTTTATAAAAGGTTGTATTTCCCTTTACAATGGTAAAAATTGAGACTTAAGAAGGTAATTAGCTTTTCTATTAATCTATAGTTAGTAGGTAGCAATCCTAGAATTTCAACTACTTTAATCTCGTATAAGGCTCCACTTTTTACTTCTCTGGTACATTTTTCCAAGTGAAAATTTACATACATATAATTTGTATTTATATATTTATTTTTGTATTAGTATTTTAAATGTATTAAAAATAAACAAACTACTGTATTTAATAACAAGTTAAAGAATCAAAATCCAAAATATAAAGATAATAAAAATTTGGCATCCATTAATGCAAGACTTTCCATTTCCTTTCTACAGCTAACCAGCTGTAGAAAATGGAAAATAATATGTGACATTTCTATGGGCCTGTTTCTCAACTAGGTAATTAATGGATTGACTTAGATTATTTCTGACTCTTTGATTAAAAACTGTTTTGTAAAAGTATTTTGTTTATTTTTAAAATTTAAATATTTTATTGTTTATGCTATTACAGTTGTTCCAATTTTTCCTTCTTTGTCCCCTTCCAACCAGCCCACCCCCAACTCCCACAGTCCATCCCATCATCATTGTCTATGTCCATGGGTCATGCATATATGTCCTTTGATGAATTCCTTCATCTTTCTCCAATCGGTCCTCACCTCCCCTCTTACAACTGTCAGTCTGATTCATGTTTCTATGACTCTGGTTCTATTTCACTTGTTAGTTTATCTTGTTCATTAGATTCCACTGACATTTTGGAGATTAAGCCTTTGTCTGATGTATTCTTGGCAAATATGTTCTCCCATATAGTGGGTTGGTTCCCTTCTCTTTTTGGTGATGGTTTCTTCAGCTGTGCAAAATCTTTAGTTTGATATAGTCCCAAAATCAAAGACTTTTTGCATTTAAAAATATCATATAAATAAAATGTTTCCAAAATGCATTTTTAAAAGATTTTGTTATTTTCAGAGAGGAAGGCAGGGAGGGAGGAAGGAAGGGAGAGAAACATCAATGTATGGTTGCCTTTCACCTGCTCCCAGCTATGGACCTGGCTGGACACCTGGCTTGCAACCTTGTTATGTGCCCTGACTGGGAATCAAACCAGCGACCTTTGGGTTTGTAGGCTGGTGCCAATCCACTGAGCCAAACCAGCCAGGGCTCTGAAAATGCATTAAGAGAGTTATTTTGTAAACTCTACTCAAGTAGAGCTGCTATCTTTATTTTTAAATCTGAATATCATATTTTTCAATATATGTGGCTTGTTTTAAACAAGATATAAATTTTCTTACATAAAGGTCAATTTTGGATGTTAGTAAAAACATGTATCAAAACGCTATTAGCTAATTTCCTTCTCTATCCATTCTCCTATCCCATTAGTAGAAATTTATTTATTTACTGAGATATAATTGACATAACACTGTTTAAGATGTACAATGTTGGTTTGATACACTTAGATATTGCAATATTATTTCACAGTTGCATTAGCTAACAGCTCTATCACATCACATAATTACCATTTTTTTGTGGTAAGAACAATTAATATCTAGTTGCTTAGCAACTTTCACATATATAATGCAGTATTGTTAACTATAAGCAATGCTGTGCATGAGATTCCCAAAACTTATCTTCTAAGTGTAAATTTCTACCCTTTGACCACCATCTCCCCAGTTCCCACATCCCTCAGGCTCTGGTAACAAGCATTCTATTCTCTGTTAATAAAAAATTAATTTAGTTCTGCATGGCAATGTGTGTAGCTATAAATTTTAGTTTCATCATCACACATCAAAGGGATGAGCATGTGGCGCAGTATGGGCAATAAAATATAAAAATGACACTTTCTGGGAAGTGTTTGCTCTGATGATTTAGATACCTCTCATTTTTCCTTTTTCCTACTTGGAATGCCAACACAAGGCTTTCAGGAGCAGCCATCTTGCAACCAAGCAGTCAAAAGCTGCATGCTAAGAATGGCAGGGCAAAAAGAAAGAAGCCTGGTCCTCGTGACACTGTTGACAGCTGGGATGGTCAACTTCAAGATTTTTCTGTTACATAAGTGAATATCATATTTTAAGTCTTCAATATAGGGTTTTACTGCCAAATGTGTTCATAACTAATAAAGCAGGCATTGAATTTAGTCTTCAACACTGGAGTGCAATATGAAGCACACTCCTTTTTTGTCCTCAAATTTAATCTGCTCTCAATGTCCGCCTACCCAGTTGGTGGGAAATTCAACCTCAGTCATATTTGTGATTCTGTTTCTCTCTTCTCAAGAACTCCAGACTTGTGGAACATTTAAAAACACAAACACAGAGAAAATGCTAGATCCTTAATCCACAGTGGCTACATTCACTCAACATTTATTTGCCTATTTGACAAGCACTATATAAAGAAAGCACAACACAGCCCTGGCTGGTGCCACAGTGGTTAAGGTGCTGGCCTGTGAACCCAAAGGTCGCTGGTTAGAGTCCCAGCCAGGGCAACATACCTAGGTTGTAAGCCATGTCTTCAGCCAGGTCTGTAGCTGTTCCCATCTCTCCGAAAAATAATAAATAAAATCTTTTAATAAAGAAAAAAGAAAGCAGGACACAATGAAAACAACTTTAGCTACATATGTGTTGTTGGGCACTTGGCTCCAGGCTAACTTGGAGACACCTGCCATGTCCAAAGACTTGCCCACAGAATTTTTGGCACTTGGTGTCATGACCAAGGTGCAGCACCCCAGGTTCAGATATCCTTCAGCCTTTTATTGGGCACTACTTGGTCTTTCCCACTAGTAGAGACATATAAAACTCTATCCCTATAATTGGTCTTAGGATTCAACCTTTTATGGGTTCTAGAAGCTTCTGCTTTGTACAAGTCAAAGAGTTTCTGTAATTCCTCCCTCTATAGAAGTAATGCAACTAAATTCTTAACATCATAGCAAACACTTTTGTGCTATTCTAGTCATATAGATGAGGAAACTGAGTCACAGAAGTCAAGGCTAGTCACCCAGCTATTAAATATCAATCACAGAATCTGGGAGCAGATGGCCTAGCTTTAGTTCCTGCTCCCAACCACTATATTGTGCTACTCTCTGCCTGTAACACAAAACCTCCTCACTTCTGCTTACCCCTGGATATGCCTGAACACACCCCAACTCTTAAAAATATATCAAACCCTTTTCCTGGTTACAATAAAAGAAGGGGTATTACATTATAGTGTTTTTCTTAATAATTTACTCTGTTATAGATCTAATAAAAGTATGCTGCTTTAAAAATGCATTAACTTAAGCTCCTTGTGTCGGAGTGATCTCATTAAATTAGGGATAGTCACTCAACTATGATTTTGCCTCTATATTTTACCTCATCAATATCTAGTGACAGGATGAGTGTATTGTTTAAGAAGATGTTTGAAATCTTGTATTTAAAAAGATGATATGATAAAAAGAACATTGACACAATGGCAGATACCAAAGCTGGTAAAATGAATTTTTACTTTGGTATTCCAAGATGCTCCCTATTCAGTTCTTAGTAAAATATATTTTACTCTAGAAGAAAATAGGGACCCTGCCAACTGTTATTAGTGCTCGCCTGCTTTTTAATTGAAGTACATGCATATGTATCTGGGGAAATATAATGCATTCAGCATAAGAATAAATTGTTTTAAGTGAGTTAGATCCGAGGACTTTTTCCACTTTTGAGTCATTCCACAATCTTTCTGTTTTATCAGCTCCTTTTTCTTTGCTAAGTGGTGACAGTAATGCATACATTTGCCTTTTCCAGTAAATCATCCTTTTATAATTTGGCTTTCTTTCAATTTCAAATTCCCATCAGACGGGTTTTACCTCAAGGCATATTGCAACTAATTTCCCCCTGAAATTAATGACATAGCTGCTTCAGAGTCCATTTCAACTCCCAAATGAAAATTGATGAGGCAGCTAACCACAAATAAGGCTCACATACCACTGATTAAACTATCAGTCTAGTTTCCAGGCTATCACATTATAGTGCTGCATCATAACCAGAGGGTGAATTTTCTGGTCTTTTGCAATGTGTATTGCTTAGTGTAAGTGTCCATAAATTGCCATTAGCAAATAAGAAGAGGGATTTTATATGACCTCTCTCAAATTCTACCAGAAAGACTAATGATTAAAGAGACTTGTGTTACAGGGACTGAGATACCACAGCACATGAAAAAAAGTGACTAGACTTATAAAACAAACCACAAACTTTGACAAACACCTCCAGGAAAAAAAGAAAACTATCTCTTGGGTATTTTTTTTCTCATTCAGGTGAACTGTGAATGGTTGAGTCAGACAGCTGCATATTTCCTAGGACACATGGGACGAAAACCTCTTCCTACCAGCCTTCGATTCCAGATGTCAGGGAGGCAGTAGGATTCAAGGTTGATATATGAGACAACTATTTACCAAATCTTCAGATCAAGCATTCATTTATTTCATTCATTTCACTCACTAACATTTATTTTCCTATTTCTAGGCACCATGTGAAGAATGGGAACACATGATAAAAAACATCAGCTCTGTTTTGATGGAGCTGATATTCTAAAAGGAAGGGATGGTAAGGGGCATATAAGTAATTGGATTATTCAATGCAGGGTATTAAATGCTATGGGAGAAGTAAGCACATAGAAGTAAACTAGTAAACTATGCAAGGGTGTTTAAGGGAGGAGTTTGCGAACATTTCTTGGAAGCAGACACTAAGGCTCTCAATAGATGGAGATAGGTGGCCAGGTAAGAGTCAGAACAGAGCAGGGCATTCCAGGCAGTAAAAGCAATTTAAGCCAAGGGTGGAATGGAGAAAAAGAATGACTTGTTTGCTAACTTTGAAAAGAATCATGGCTGGAACAAGATGTGAGGAGAGCTTTGTTGGGGGTGGGGGAAGACCAGAGGAAAGCTGCCAATGTCCTCCTCTGAAATGTTTGACCTTCAATGGAAATGAGTACAATTATGAAAACATGTACAAGTGTGAGTATAGATATAAATATATCTATAAAGTATTACAAATATTCCATTAATAATGTATGCATGTTGTTTGGGTATCCTTTTGACATATTTTAAAGAAGTCACTTTAAAATTAAATTTAGGACAACTATAGATGTAAACCCTACCCCCAAGGGACTGTTTTTAACACTCTGAAGCAGAATACTTTTTCTCAATTTGATCTGATTTTGGTTCATCTCACTGATATATGTAGCTAGCAACTGAAGTAGTAGCACAGTGGTACAAGAAATCCCAGAGGTCTTTTCTATTAAGAAACAACTTGTACTCAGTGGCAATTTAAATCACATGGACTTACTGAATTAAAATTTTTGATCTGTCCACCTTTCAAAGACATAGCTACCTGGTCAATTTTCCAGCTACCCAGGAACATTGGGTAACACAACTTTTGAATTGCTGTCATAGAAGTCCAAGGGAGGGAGCAAGAGCTAGCTTGTCAGGCATGCCCCACAGAATCATCAGATACTCAAAAAAGGACCCTAGCTCGAAAAATAGAAAATGCACATTGAGCTAATGGCTAAGTACTATTGGCTATGTTTTCACTTTTTAATATGCTGATATACTTTCATAATTTATTTTAGGAAACAAAACTTTATTTCAAAAATAATAAATTATTTTATAGCTATAATAATTCTTAAAACTAACGGATGATGGTGATAGGCATTACCTGTCCAAGACAAATTTAAGGAGAGGAATACAATAGTTAAATGGAGAGATTTGGCTTTGTCTAATTTCCTATAAACTAGAAATTTCTAAAAGTGTTTTGAGTGGCATAGTGCTCTGTGTGCAGTGTTTAACTTTAAGGGCATCAAATTGTTGGAAAAGATTCAAGAAGGATAATAAAACTTTTATGGGGCTGCCTTATGAAAGTGGGCTAACTGCCTGAGAGAACAGAGCCATTGAGTTAGCCTTTGCTGAGAAAGTCATAACAATAGGCTGCAGGGGCCCTTCCACCCCATCATGGGACAAAGCCTTAGACCATTATCCATTACCCTGGCTGGCCTTGAGGTGGCTGGCATGCCTTTAAGGGGCATGCTCAGGGTACAGACCCATGCAGTGTGGTTTCTTCAAAATCGGTTTGCCATGGACTCTGCCTGCTTCTTCCTTCCAGTTTGGCCCTCAAACAATTACAAGAAGAGGGAAGTTTCAGAATCTACATCCTGATCCAAGAATAGATTAATGACTGCCATGACTTCTTTAGGACAATGGGCCACGTCCCATATGCACTGGACCCCAGACCACCCGTTGAAAAGTGAAAGCCGAACTCTTCACAGCAGCTGAGTCCACCACTGGGCTGAAGAGGGTAACAAGATGCACTACAAGATCTCAAAACTCTGGAGGGGATAAGATAGTGACAGAGTAGAGAGCAGTGCTGATGGTGTTCTCGAGTACCAGAGCAGCTAGAGGACAAGATAGGGAGCATGAGCTGTCTTCAGGACCCTAAGAATTGAAGCAGTCAGGACCTGGACACAGGGGAGCACAGCCCAGAGGCAGAAGAGACCAGCAGGACAGTAGGTGAGGCGTTCCCGACCAACCAGCCGGTGGGCCAACATCGGCTCTGGGCAGTGGCGGCTCTGCCCAGAGGGGCGCATTTGACTGAGGCCAGCTCTGGGCTCCCTGGCGACTAAAAGTCTCAACAGTGAAGTGCAGGCAGTGAGGGCAAACGCTGTAGGGAACACGGAATTGAACTCTTGCAGGGGAGGGACTGTGTGAGAGACTCGCTCCAGCAACAGGGAGAGGAGGCTCCATGTGGGGCTAGAGGCAGAGGAGAAGAGTCCTGCTAGAAGCCAGAGCAGGGGAGCAGGGAAGTGCACCAGCCAGGGTTGAGGGGGCCGAAAAAGGTGCTGCTGGGCCACCCGGGAAACAGCAGCTAGAAGCCCCTGCAAGGGGGGAGACCCAGCCCTGCGCAACCACACAGGCCCCCAGGCTCCACATAAACTCCAAACAGGCAAGCCAGAAACTAGTAGTGGGGATAACTGACCCGCCATTAAAGGAGACAAAGGCCGCACCACCCACACCTGCGAGGGGCTCATCACAGAGGCCCTGTAAAGGACTCCTCAGAGAGCTGGTTGGCTTGGAGGATTGGTGCCCACCCCAGGGGGGTAGGGCAGTGTAGGCAGACTCCTGGCAGTTTTGACAGACAGGGGAGGCCTCCTCCCGGAATTGCAGGGGCAGGGCCAGTCATCAAAAGGACCTGCAAAGTTACCCGCTGCCCTGCAGGGGTGCTGGGTGCTCGTCACAGGCAGGAACCTCTGCCAGGAGTGGGAGGGGGCACCCTGCAGGCTCCAGAATACCAGCAGCCCTAAAACCCAGCTAGGCTATGGAAGGCCCAGCCTACCTGGGGGCAGACACTCAGAATCAGCCCTGACTGTGACAATCCGAGTCCCTGCCATGCGCCAAGACTGGCTAGACTATAGACTATAGACTGCAAAGTCCAGACCAAGAAAAAGAGGCAGCCTCAGGAAAGGGATTGCTGCCAATCTCAAGCACCTGAGTTATACCGAGAGCAATATGAACTATTAATCCCCAACATATCCTTTTCAAAAGTTACTTCTCACATATTCTTAATCCCCCCATACATCAATCCACCTAAATACCCAAGACCCTCCTCCTACCCTTGAATTAAAGTCTACTCACTCTGTGGCTACAACACATTCCCAGTCCTCAATCTAAGTATTCCTCCCTTCCCCAGCCTTTCTAAACCCTTTCTTTATTCTTTTCTTCCTTCCTCTTTCTTTCTTTCTTTCTTTTTTTCCTTTTTTCTTTTCCTTTTCTTCCTGATAAAGCCCACAGGTTCTGGCTCCACCTGGACCAATCAGAAATCATAAAGGGTGAACAGACACCTAAACCCTTTCTTTATTAATATTGATTTCTCTTTGTCCTGTGACTTTCTCAACCCTTTTTTTTTTTGTTTTTTTGTCTTTTTTTTTTCCTTTTATTCCTGGTAAAGCCCACAGGTTCTGGCTCCACCTGGACCAATCAGAAATTATAAAGGGGAAACAGACACCTAAACCCTTACTTTATTAATATTGATTTCTCTTTGTCTTGTGACTTTCTCCCCACCCCCTTTTTATTTTCTTTCTTTTTTCCCTGATAAAGCCTAGACCAAAAAGGGTGAACAGACACCTAAACCTTTTCTTTATTAATATTGATTTCTCTTTGTCTTGTGACTTCCTCCCTTTTTTTCTTTCTTTCCTTTTTTTTTTTCTCTGCAAAAAGCCCTCAGGTCCAGGCTCCATCTGGACCAGTCAGGGATTATTAAGGGTGTACAGCCATTAAACCCTTTCTTCTTATTATTATTGTTTTTATTTCTTTTTTCTTTTTGTATTTTTTTGTTCGGTTTTGTTTTGTTTTTTGTTTTTTGTTTGTTTGTTTTTATTTTTGTTTTTTCTGCTAAAATCCCACAGGCCCAGAATACAACCAACAGCCCAAATAAAGGACACACCAAGAACAGCAAGTGGAGAAAATCTGGGATATGGCAACATTAAACTCCACAAATCTCCTATCACAGAAGGGTGCCCAACTAAGGCAAGGAAGCAAAGCATGTTAACCCAAGGAATGAACAAAAATAAATAAATAAATAAACAGCAATCAAGAACAAACACCCAAAATGGGGGAAAAAAGAATCAGTTCATCAACAAAAGGAGAGGAAGAATCCCCAGAAAGACCACAAAATGAAACAGAGGCAGCTGAACTATCAGATAAGGAATTCAAAAGAATGATGATAGAAAAGCTCAGTGAGCTCAGCCACATCAAAGAAAACTATAAACAACTCCAGGAGAACTACAAAGAACTCCAGGGAAATTACAAAGAATTCCAGGGAAGTTATAAGGAACTTACTGAGAACTACAACAGTATGAAAAAAGACATAGAAACTATCAATAAGTGCCAGGAGGAAATGAAGAATACAATTTCTGAATTGAAGAATACAGTAGAAGGAATCAACAGTAGGCTAGAGGAAGCAGAGGAATAATATGCTTTTAAGCAATGAAGGGGTCAACAATTAGATCAAAGTTGAAATCAAATAGTTCCTGGAAACAAATGACAATGAACACACAACAGCCCAAATCATATGGGATACAGCAAAGGCAGTTCTCAGGGGGAAGTTTATAGCAATACAGGCATTCCAAAAAAGGTTACAAGAAGTTTATAAAAACGACCTAACCACAAAGCAGCAAGAACTAAAGGAGCAACAACAAACAAAGTCGAGAACAAGTAGAAGGAAGGAAATCATCAAGATCAGAGCAGAATTAAATAACTCACAGATTCAAACTACAGTTCGAAGAATCGACAGGACCAGCAGCTTGTTCTTTGAAAAAATAAACAAAATTGACAAGCCCTTATCCAGACTTATCAAGAAAAAGAGAGAGAGGACCCAAATAAACAGAATCAGAAGCGACAGAGGGGAAATCACAACTGATACTTCAGAAATACAAAAGATAGTAAGAAATTACTACAAACAACTCTATGACAAAAAATATGACAACCTGGATGAAATGGACACATTTCTGGAAAGGTATAATCTACCAAAACTGAACCCAGAAGAAGCAGAAAGCCTCAATAGGCCAATAACAACAAGTGAAATTCAAGAAGTCATCCAAAATCTCCCAAAACACAAAAGCCCTGGACCAGATGGCTACA
>PVIW01016562.1:0-16310 GCA_004026585.1 Noctilio leporinus | reverse complement strand
GTTTTTATCTTTCAATTTGTTGATGTGGTGTATTACATTTATTGATTTACGAATGTTGTACCATCCTTGCATCCCTGGGATGAAGCCCACTTGATCATGGTGTATGATCTTTGTAATATACTGCTGAATCTGATTGGCCAATATTTTGTTGAGAATTTTAGCATCTATGTTCATCAGAGATATTGGCCTGTAGCTTTCTGTCTTAGTTGTATCTTGCCCTGGTTTTGGGATTAGAAGAATATTGGCCTTGCAGAAAGAGTTTGGGAGTCTTGCCTCTTCCTGAATTTTTCGGTATAGTTTGAGGAGGATAGGAGTTAGTTCTTCTATAAATGTTTGGTAAAATTCACCTGTGTAGCCATCTGGACAGGGCTTTTGTGCTTTGGGAGATTTTGGATTAATTCTTTAATTTCACTAGTTGTGATTGGCCTATTGAGGCTTTCCGCTTCTTCTGGGTTCAGTTTTGGTAGATTATACCTTTCCAGAAATGTGTCCATTTCATCCAGGTTGATTTTTTTTTGTCATAGAGTTGTTTGTAGTAATTTCTTACAATCTTTTGTATTTCTGAGATATCAGTTGTGATTTCTTCTTTTTCAGTTCTGATTCTGTTTATTTGGGTCCTCTCTCTCTTTTTCTCGATGAGTCTGGATAAGGGCTTGTCAATTTTGTTTATTTTTTCAAAGAACCAGCTCCTGGACTTGTTGATTCTTTCGAATTGTAGTTTGATTCTCTGAGTTATTTAGTTCTGCTCTGATCTTGATGATTTCCTTCCTTTTACTTGCTCTGGGCTTTGTTTGTTGTTGCTCCTCTAGTTCTTGCAGCTTTGTGGTTAGGTCGTTTTTATAAACTTCTTGTAACCTTTTTTGGAAGGCCTGTATTGCTATAAATTTCCCCCTGAGAACTGCCTTTGCTATATCCCATAGGTTTTGGGCTGTTGTGTGTTCATTGTCATTTGTTTCCAGGAACTTTTTGATTTCATCTTTGATCTCATTGTTGACCCCTTTATTGCTTAAAAGCATGCTATTCAGTCTCCATGAGTTAGAGAGTTTTTGGGTTTTCCCTTGAATTTGGTTTCTAGTTTCAAGGCATTGTGATCTGAGAAGATACTTTGTATGATTTCCATTTTCCTGTATTTGTGGAGGCTTGTCTTGTGACCTATCATGTGGTCTATCTTGGAGAATGATCCATGTGCCTTTGAAAAGAATGTGTATTTTGCTTCTTTGGGGTAAAAGACTCTGTATACATCAGTTAGGTCCATTTCTTCTAGAGTGTTGTTCAGTGCCATAATATCTCTGGGGATTTTTTGTTTGGAAGATTTGTCCATTATTGATAGTGGGGTATTAAAATCCCCTACTATTAGTGTATTGCCGTCTGTGTCTTTCTTAAAGTCTTCCAAGATTTTCCTTATATATTTCGGAGCTCCTATGTTGGGTACGTGTATGTTTATCAGAGTTATATCTTCTTGATGGATTGTTCCCTTAAGTATTATGAAATGCCTATCTTTGTCCCTTTTTATGGCCTTCATTGTAAAATCTATTTTGTCTGAAATAAGTATTGCTACTTCAGCTTTTTTGTGTGTCCATTTGCTTGATATATATTTTTCCATCCCTTCACTCTCAATCTGTGTCGATCTTTAGTTCTGAGGTGGGTCTCTTGAAGACAGCATCTATGTGGGTCATGTTGTCTTATCCATTTGGCTACCCTATGTCTTTTGATTGGTGCATTTAATCCATTTACATTTAAGGTGATTATTGATTGATACTTCTTCATTGCCATTTTCTCCCTTTGCGTCTGTATTCCTCTTTGGCTTTCTCTGTTTCTTCCTTTTATTTGTTTACTTCTTTTTATAGCAGACCCTTTAGCATTTCTTGCAATGCTGGTTTGGTAGAGATGTATTCTTTCAGTCTTTTTTTTTGTCTAGGAAGCTCCTTATTTCTCCTTCCATCTTGAATGAGAGCCTTGCTGGGTAGAGTATTCTTGGTTGCAGGCCTTTGTTTACCATGACTTGAAATACTTTTTGCCATTCCCTTCTGGCTTGAATTGTTTCTGTTGAATAATCATTTGATAGCCTTATTGGAGCCCCTTTGTATGTTATTTGTCTTTTCTCCCTTGATGCTTTTAGGATTCTCTCTTTGTCTTTAAAATTCGCCATTTTAATAATAATGTGCCTTGGTGTTGGTCTGTTTGGGTTGATCCTCATTGGGACCTTCTGTGCTTCCTGAACTGGATTCATGTTTTCACTCATCATGTTAGGGAAATTTTCTATCATGACTTTTTTGAACAAGTTTTCCATTCCTTGTTTCTCTTCTCCTTCTGGTATCCTATGATATGGATGTTGTTACGTTTCATGTTGTTCTGCAGCTCTCTTAACCCCTCTTCAATCTTGTTCAGCCTTTTTTTATTCTCTTGTACGGTCTTGGAGTATTTGTCTACATTATCCTCCAACTCACTGATTGGGTCCTCTGCTTCCTCTAGCCTACTGTTGATTCCTTCTAATGTATTCTTCAATTCAGAAATTGTATTCTTCATTTCCTGCTGGCACTTATTGATAGTTTCCATGTCCTTTTTCATGCTGTTGTAGTTCTCAGTAAGTTCCTTGTAACTTCCCTGGAGTTCTTTGTAATTTCCCTGGAGTTCTTTGTAATTTCCCTAGAGTTCTTTGTAGTTCTCCTGGAGTCGTTTATAGTTTTCTTTGATGTGGCTGAGCTCACTGAGCTTCTCTAGCATCATTCACTTGAATTCCTTATCTGATATTCCAGGTGCCTATGTTTCATTTTGTGTTCTTTCTGGGGATTCTTCCTTTCCTTTTGGTGATGGACTGATTCTTTTTTCCCCCCATTTTGGGTGTCTGTTCTTGCTTGCTATTTATTTATTTATTTATTTTTGTTCTTTCCTTGGGTTAACCTGCTTTGCTTCCTTGCCTTAGTTGAGCACCCTTCTGTGATAGGAGATTGTGGAGTTCAATGTTGCCGTCTCCCAGATTTTCTCCACTTGTTGTTCTTGGTGTGTCCTTTATTAGGGCTGTCTTGTTGTATTCTGGACCTGTGGGCTTTTAGGAGAAAAAGACAAAAACAAAAACAAACAAACAAAAATAAAACAACAAAAAACAACAAAAAACAAAAAAAAACAAACCAAAGCAAACCAACAACAACAACAAAAAAAAAATGCAAAAGGAAAAAAGAAATAAAAACGATAATAATAATAAGAAGAAAGAGTTTAGATGGCTGTTCACCCTTAATAATTCCTGACTGGTCCAGACGGAGCCTGGACCTGAGGGCTTTTAGCAGAGAAAAAAAAAGAAAGAAAAAAAGAGAGAAAGTCACAAGACAAAGAGAAATCAATATTAATAAAGAAAGGGTTTAGGTGTCTGTTCACCCTTTATGTTCTCTGTTTGGTCCAGGTGGAGCCAGGACCAGTGGGCTTTATCAGGGAGAAAAGAAAGAAGAAAGAAGAATGGGGGGAGAAAGTCACAAGACAAAGAGAAATCAGTATTAATAAAGAAAGTGTTTAGGTGTCTGTTCCCCCTTTATGATTTCTGATTGGTCCAGGTGGAGCCAGAACCTGTGGGCTTTACCAGGAAGAAAAGGAAAAGAAAAAAAAATAGGAAGGAAGAAAAGAATAAAGAAAGGGTTTAGGTGGCTATGGAAGGGAGGAATACTTAGATTGAGGACTGGGAATACGTTGTTGCCACAGAGTGAGTAGATTTTAATTCAAGAGTAGGGGGAGGGTCTTGGGTATTTAGGTGGGTTGAGGTATGGTGGGGATTAAGAATATGTGAGAAGTAACTTATGCAAAGGATATGTTGGGGATTAATAGTTCATATTGCTCTCTGTATAACTCAGGTGCTTGAGATTAGCAGTAATCCCTTTCATGAGGCTGCCTCTTTTTCTTGGCCAGGACTTTACAGTCTATAGTCTATATTCTAGCAGGTCTTGGCGCGTGGCAGGGCCTCTGATTGTCACAGTCAGGGCTGATTCTGAGTGTCCGTCCCCAGGTAGGCTGGGCCTTCCACAGCCTGGCTGGGTTTTAGGGCTTCTGGTGTTCTGGAGCCCGCAGGGTTCCCCCTCCCACTCCTGGCAGAGGCTCCTGCCTGTCAGGAGCACCCAGCACCCCTGGAGGGCAGCCTGCAACTTTGTTGGTCCCTGTGATGACTGGCCCCGCCCCCGCAGTTCAGGGAGGAGGCTGCCCCTGTCTGTCAACACTGTCCTGGGTCACCTACACTGCCCCCCCCCCCCCGGGGCAGGCAGCAATTCTCCAAGCCAACCAGTGCTCCAGAGGAGTCCTTTAGGCGGCCTCTGTGATGAGCCCCTCCCAGGAGTAGGCGGTGCGGCCTTTGTCTCCATCAATGGCGGGTCAGTTGCCCCCGCTACTAGTTCCTGGCTCGCCATTTCAAGTTTCTGAGGAGCCTGGGGGCCTGTGTGGTTGCGCAGGGCTGGGCCTCCCCCCAGCAGGGGCTTCTAGCTGCTGTTTCCCGGTGGCCCAGCAGCTCTGTTTTCGGCCCTCTCTCCGCCCCGGCTGGTGCACTTCCCGCTCCCCCGCTCCGGCTTCCTGCAGGACTCTTCTCCTCCGCCTCTAGCCCCTCGAGGAGCCTCCTCTCCCTGTTGCCAGAGTGAGTCTCTCACACAGTCCCTCCCCTGCAAGAGTTCAATTCCAGGTTCCCTACGGCATTTGCCCTCGCTGCCTACACTTCACTGTTGAGACTTCCAGTCACCAGGGAGCCCGGAGCTGCCCCAGTCATACGCACCCCTCTGGGCAGAGCCGCCACTGCCTAGAGCCGATCTCGGCCCACCGGCCTGTTGGTCGGGAACGCCTCACCTACTGTCCTGCTGGCCTCCTCTGCCTCTGGGCTGTGCTCCACTGTGTCCAGATGCTGCCCGTTCCAATCCCTAGGGTCCTGAAGACGTCCCATGCTCCCTATCTTGTCCTCTAGCTGCTTTGGTACTCGAGAACGCCATCAGCACCGCTCTCTACTCTGTCGCCATCTTTTCCTCCTCTATTTTCAGTTTTTCTTTTAAGGAATATACAACTGTGAGAACTTAGTGGGAATGAACAGTTTCTCCATACAATATTAATAAAACTGCAAAAACATACTATGGATATTTGGAAATAAATATAATTTACAGTATAACATGAAAATGAGTTAAATAGGACAATTTGAAAGGTAATAGAGAAAATAAATCTTTAAAGGAAAAAATAAAACAGGAAAAATAGCATAAAATGTTTATAGAAACTATTTAAAAACATACAAAAATAAATAATTTTTGAGATTCAAGTAAAACACTAAGGAAAAAAGCCAAAATATATACACTGAACCTAAGCTATAATTAAGAAATAAGTTGAGTATCTTTAATTAAAGCATCTTCTCAAGCTTTAATAAGGTACTTGTGGGAGCGATCTTTCTGCAGGTGTTGATGATCAATGTGATCAATTGTACTGAAAATCAAAATATTAAGTAGTGTGAAAGCCTATTAAAAAATGAATTCCTTTGTCATATTCTAAAGATTTTTATAAGTATATACTTGTTATATTTAGTCTGTTAATTTCTCCACCTAATTTGTGGAGTTCTTTGTTTTTGCAATTTTATGGACTAGTTATGTTTTAGGCCTGCAGTTATAAAATGAGACAACACATACCTTTCAGATTCAATGGATATTTTCCTAGATCTCATATTTTCCTTTGGTATTTACTCTCATGTTTTTATTAAATAGGTGTTCAGATAAAGTCTTAATTTTCTGAATCTTTGCTGGTTTGAAATTTTTTTTAGGCTTTCATACTTGGTTGATTATTTTGAAATGGATTTTTTATTTTAATTTTCACTTACAACATTGAATATCTGAAGTCATTGTCTTTTTCTTTTTGTTCCCAGCTTCATTAACAAATAAAATTGTATATATTTAAAGTACACATTGAGATTACTTATGTACATATTCATTGTGAAATATTTATCATGATCAAGTTAATTAATATAAAAATATTATATAATAGCCTTTTTGGGGTGAGTGTATATAATGAAAATACTTAAAATATTCTCAGCAAATTTCAAAGCTACAATAGAGTATTATTTGTAGTCACACTTATATTTCATCCTCAGAGCATCTTTGCATATATCATTCATCAGTGTTCTCTCTTCTGTGGGTTGACATTTTACTCAGTTGGTTTTGCTTATTATTTATTTGTTAGAATACTTATTCCAACCAAGGACCACTTTAGTTTAGTCTTCAAATTTGAGATGTTTGAGCTTATGCTGTTCATAAAACTTTGATGGTCTTCAACAATGTAAAGTCAAATCTATGCTTATAATATTTAAGTGATGCTTTTTTTATCTCCCTAAAAGATAAAAAGTAAAAATGAAAGTTTTGAAGAGGAATCTAAGACATGGTAATTTTTTTTTGTCTTCTGAGACAGGTATTTTTGTCACCTGTTTGCTGGCAGGTTGGTCTATCTACGTTAGTTCACCTTAGTAAAACTTGGCAGCTCTAGCTGTTTGCAAGACCTCCAAGTTCTAACTAGTCAATCAGTGTAGTGTATGTCCAGGACTTACCTTTTTTTTCCTCACATGTCTATTAAAGTGAAAATATTTAGGTCACAGGATTTGGCTTGAATGTCCCTTTAATTTCAGCAGCAGCTTACTACTCTGATGTCCTGTCTGTTCATTTAAAGGACAAACAAAAGAAAAGGAGGAAAGAAAAGCAAAAATAAAATCTAAGTAGGCTCTCTGGTTATATGGGGAGCTGAAACAAACCATCTACAGAAATCCCAGAATGAGTAAATCTGCACTCTGACTTTAACCTCAACTCTGCCTTCCTTAGGTATTTTTCTAGATTTTGTTTACTCAGTATCTAGAAAAACATCCCTAACTTTGGGATATAAAAAACAAACACACAAACAACAAACTGGCTTCTGGATATTCTGTACATGCCACGAGAATAGATTATCTACAATTGCAAGTAAAGATCTATAAAGAATGTCCTGCTGTCACTATCAGATTTTATAGCACACATCCTTTCACTTAGTTTAGAAACCCAAGCCTCTAGAATTCTACATGGAATGTTTAGTCCACCATGACTGTAGCCCATTCACATATACTTTTAACTTCTCTATTTTCTGCCTTGTTTTTTAAAACAATTACCATTTTCCTAATGTACCTGAGTTTTTCAGAAATTTCTTGAGAGATTTTTTATATTCTGTTTCCTTAATCTCTTCCTTTTCAAATCTGTAAGGTTTGATTTCTTTAAAAATTATTTTTATTATTGTTGTAACTGGTATGGCTCAGTTGGATAACTGTCCTCCTGCAAAGCAAAGGGTCACAGGTTCAATTCTTGGTTCAGGACATGCCTGGGTTGTGGGTTTCATCCCTGGTCAATGAATCAATGCTTCTCTACTTCTCTTTCTACCCCCTTCCCCTGTCTCTAAAAATAAAAATAACCTCTTTACAGAATATCTTGCTATTAATTAAACAGAGTTTTGGGAGGGAGAAAGTTTGTAAACCATTATACTATGGACAACATCTTGAATTTTAAAAATTCCTATTCACTTTTTGTCTACTTGTCTCAATATTTGCTCAAAGGTGGTAGGCAGAATTAATAAAGCAGTGACCCATTGTTGAGTCTGGCAACTTAGTTAACACCTCTTTTAATAGATAGCTGTTTTAGATTTATATAGGAATGCTGATCTGGTATTACTAGATTTCATAAATTTTTTGGAAATATTATATATGTCATCAGAATTTTCACATCAGACCTCTCACTTTCTTAATGTTAACATATTATTCCAATTTGTTTTTTGTTAGCACCATGTGTGCCTAACGTTTCTGCAGCAAGTATCCAGAGTGCACAATACCAGTTTATATTTATTTTAGATATATTTTTTACCTCATTATTTAAAAATCCTGAGAACTCATTATTCTCCATATTTAGAAATGAATACACTAAGGTGGTTTTATATGGTCAATTAGCATGCTAGACGCTGCAGAGTTCAGGTTGTGTGACATCAAATCTGCAATACTCTGAAGAACAATGTATGAAAGAAACCATACAGTCATTTTACTTCAGTCTTAACCTCCTACTCATTTCTCAAAGTCTTGTAATCTGATTTCAGCTCCACCCACTCTGCTCCAAGACAGGAGTAACATTTTAAAGGTGGTTTATTTTCCCGTTAGACATTTCATAATGATGAATGCACTGTTTGGCAAGTGAAATTGTGTTGGTGTATGTCACCTACTCTTAAACATGGGGTTTTAATAAGTTATACTCAATAAACCAAGAATAATTTGAAATACTTCATTGCAGATATTCTCCAAAGAGGTATCAATTAGCAAAAATTTTGCTAAGTTTCCACAATAAAAATATTTTATTGTATAATTGTGTAAATGTAAAGGTCATGTTTCTATTTTTTAAATAATTTTGAATTTTGAGTGAATAACAAATAAAGCCCATTTACTGTATATGTTCCAAATAGTTTAAATAATTATTGATCAAATAATTAATAATTAGTTTGTTTAGTGCCAAAAATGCCTATTTATATGTGCTTGTGTATACATACATGCATACAGGGTGGGCAAAGTAGGATAAATCACTACCATCATTACCTAAAAGACAAATCATAAGTAAGGATGCAAAATAATAATAATAACAATATTAAGAAGAAAAATAATACAAATAAATAACACAAAGAAAGGGGAAATTAAATAAGCTAAGCAGATAGATCATGAAGAACAATGCATCAGAGCAAAAATGTAGCAAACTCTAATGAACACTATAATATGAAAATGTCTCAACTGGTTAATCTTGGAAGAAAATTAATATTGAATATAGAAAGAATATGGTGCACAGAAGAGTTTTAGTACAAGGATTTGTTAACAATCCTGGTGAAGTAGGATAGCTAGATTGAGGTACTGGGCCCTTCCTCCCTTATCCTCTGTAAGGAAACAGGCTTGCAAGCAGAGGAAAGTTTGCAAGGGAAAACCACAGGGACAAATAAGGACAAGTTCTATCAAGCGGGGGCAGGCACCCTGAAGGAAAGTTGATGGATAGCTAAGTATAATGACATTATAATATCATTAGCATTGCAGATAAACCAGTACCCATCATACACAGATGCTATGACAGTTCTGTAAAAGACCAACTAGGACAAAATCTCCCCCTCCCAGTGGAAAGATGGTGCCTCACCCTTCCTTCCTCTCAACTCAGCCCTTTATGAGCCCCTACCTACTGACCCAAATACAAGCCTTACACACAGACCCCTGGCACAACTTATTTCTAGAATTTGCCCATCCTCCCTGAATGTGTACTTTCATTTTGATAAAAATCATTGTGCTTTGCTGACTCTTTCTGCCTTGATCTGAAATTCTTTGTTGCATGGGAACAAGAATCTGGACACCGCGACTGGGTCAAGGCCTCTCTTAGCCTCTCTGTGCAATTCCTACATCACTAGCATTTTCTAACTTGGAGATTGTGGACAAATAAAATTATCTGAGCTTCATTATATTTATTTATTTACTTGCTTACTTACTTGAAGATTTTATTCACTATTTTTAGAGAGAAGGATAGGGAGGGAGGAAGAAACGGAGAGAAACAATGTGTGGTTGCCTTTCAAACCTGCCTCCAGCTATGGACCTGGTTGGAGACCTGGCTTGCAACTTGATTATGTGCCCTGGCTGGGAATCAAACCAAGGACATTTTGGTTTGCAGGCCCATGCCTATTCACTGTGCCACCATACAGGGCAAGATTATGTATTTTTAAGATGTTAAGTAACACAAGGCAAAAGATAATGGTAGTATTCTAAATCAGAAAATATTATCTGATCATTGATATTGGAAAGCTTTGTCAGTTCCTTCATGGTATCAGTGTTCCTATGGATTTTACGTTTTGAATTAAATTCCATCAATGCATAATTTATATAATGGAAGTATGTTGTCACAAATACCATTTATATATGTTATGTTAATCTTTACTATTGTGACTTAGAGTGTCAAATATAAACTCCTAGTCTGATGACCTTAGGCACATTTTTTTAGCCCTGGCTGGTGGCTCAGTGGATAGGCGACAGCCTGCAAACCCAAAGGTCATTGGTTTGATTCCCAGCCAGGGCACATAATCAGGTTGTAAGCCAGGTCTCCAGCCAGATTCATAGCTGAAGGCAGGTGAAAGGCAACCATACATTGATATTTCTCGCCCTCTCTGCCTCCTTCCCTTTCCTTTTTCTCTCTCTAAAAAATAATAAATTTAAAAAATTCAAAACATTTTTTATTATTCTGCAATGTTTCTTCACTTGTAAATGAGAGGTTTTGAGCTAAATAATTATTTAGAACATTATAAGACTTTATAGTATTTAATAAGTTCAAAGCATGTAATAATTTAATTCAAATTTTGGAAAAAGCAAGATAAATTCATGTGAAAATTATTAACATTTCTCTTAATAGTATACATTTTTGTTATCTCAATGTTAGATTAGTAATTTCTATTATAAAATTTGACCCTAAATTTATAACATTTTGTATTATTAATTTGTTCTGAATATCTCAGCTATTCTGCAGATATTCTCTACCATTTGAAGGCTCTCTCTTGCTAGAAGTATTAGTGCCACTATGGAATGTATGATGATAGTTCTCACCATAATTTTAAAAAATTTTATAAACAATTCCTTCCTTACCATAACTTTAAAACAAGCATTTGATTTTCCCTATTATGAACTCAGTTGATAACCTATCCTTTTTAACTTCAAATAAACTCATCAGGTAATATGTCATTCTGCTCATTCAATTTAACCACACTTAAAAAATATGTTTATAATATGTAAGTTTATAAAATTTCAATTTTCTTTGTGACTTTTACATTGCTTCTAAATATCAAATTCTATAATTTGCCAATTTTTTAAAGTTGATATCTTTATGGTGATTGTTTAGATTTTCATACCCTTGTTTGGTTTTGAAAATTCTGTTTATTGCCTCTAGTAATATAACTAAATACTGAAGTCTTGTCTTTTCTAAAATTAAAGGAGATAACTATAACCAAATGTTTAATATTACTTAACTATACACTAAAAATATATTAGCTATGTATGTTATTGAGAACAATTTCATGATGGCATTGAAATCAGAATATTATATCATTTAATGTATGTTACTTAAATAAAACCTTTTATATGGAGTGGTATTATCTTTTCTTTATTTAAAAATGTTTTCTAATGAGAGGTTAATAGAAAATATTGGGGATTTTTAGTATCAGCTCTATATTTCCTAGGACTACCGTAACAAACCACAAATGGGCTGTTTAAAAAGAACAAAAATTTAGTCACTCACAATTCTGAAGGCTAGAAGTCTGAAATCCAAGTGTTGTGAAGAATGGTTCTTTCTGGAAGATTCCAAGGGAGAATCTGTTCTGGTAGTTTCTGGGAATCCCAGGCTATTTTATATTTGTAGAAGCATTATTGTAATCACTGTCTCCATCCTTACATGATCTTATCCCTGTTTGTGTTCTTCATGTCTTTATATGGCCTTTTAAATGAGGACACTACCCCTAATTAAAAGGCATTTGACTTAAGGCTAACCCTAATCCAATATGACATTGCTTTAACTAATTCCATCTTCAGTGATTCTATTTTCAAATGAGATCACATTCTGAGATTCTTGTGAATGTGAACTTCTGCAGGGCACTGTTTAGCCCAGTGAACAGCTAGAATCTTAAAAAAGTTGTAAGAGTATTTTAAGTATGAAACAGTTGATTCTTAAAATTAGTTTCCTATGAGATCAAGACTATAATGCAACAATGTCTTTTTTATTCTGAAAACCTCTAACTTAAAAAAATATATTTTATTTATCATTTTTTAAAAAGATTTTATTTATTATTTCCAGAGAAAGAGAAAGGGAGAGAGGCAGAGAGGGAGAGAGACATCAATGTACGGTTGCCCTTCACCTGCCTCCAGCCATGAACCTGGCTGGAGGGAGACCTGGCTTGCAACCTGGTTATGTCCCCTGGCTGGGGAACCAGCGACCTTTGGGTTTGCAGGCCAGCAACTTATGAAAACTTATAACGTTTTTAAACCATCTTGCATTATTCTTACTTATAAAAGATATAGCTTATGATTGATATGCTCACATGTTTTGAATGTAACATTCAAAATTATGTATATTCTGCCTTTCTAAGTAGCCTTATATTTCTAGGGTACAAAATATGAATTTCCAGCTTTTAAAAAAAAAGATTTTATTCACTATTTTTAGAGAAAAAGGGCAAAGAGAAAGGAAGAAAGGGAGAGAAACATCAATGTATGGTTGCCTTTCACCTGCCTCCTGCTAAGGACCTGGCTGGAGACCTGGCTTATAACCTGGTTACGTACCCTGACTGGGAATGGAATCAGTGACACTTAAGTTCGCAGGCTGGTGCCTATTCACTGAGCCACCAGCCAGGGCCCCAGCACTTGACATTTTTGTAGCAATTAGTGAGAGATAAAGAATGTACTATATATTGTGACAAGAATTTTTATATGTACATTGCTAATAAATGCTTAGAATGTTATTGAAGAAATCTCTACTTCATTCACAGTCTCATATGAAGAAGTACCACTATATTATATAGTAGTTACTATTTTAACCTCAGTGATATTGAAAATAGAACTAATTACTAAAACCTAAACTCCAGGAGTTAATAGAACAAATCAACACTACCTTGCTTATTTCTGAATTCCTGGATTTATAGTATCTCTAGTCCACAGGGAACTCAACAAATATTAGTATAATGGTATAATGAAAGAATGAATATCTTAGTAAGATAGCTCCATAAAAGTGAAGACTAACAAAGTTAATATTAGTGTTTTATTAATCACTTAATAAGTAAATTTCTTATCAGTTAATTATAAACCTTCTAATTTCCATATCTATACACTTAATGCATCATTTTTCTTTAGATGTCAAAAAATTTTAAAGAGGATAAAAGTATTATTTTCATAGATGCAATGAATTAATTGGTGATATTTTTATTTTCACAAAGTAAAAATATTTTTCCTGGTTTGAGGAACTATGATTTGCTTATCAAAGCAGTTGCCATTCATACTAACAGTATGATCAAGTCATTAAAATACCTATCTGGTTTTCATTGAATTTATGGCACATTCACATTGAGGGAAAATTTAGACATGCTCCTAGTGATTTTTAAATAATCAAATGCCTTTATCTTTTTATTAACAAGTACATAAATATTTATTAAGCAATTCCCAAAGAGGAGATTTAACAGATATTTAATACTGCATTATTTCATGAATTCTTATTAGAATTTTAGAGTTTAACAACTGATTTTAATTTCACTGGCACCTATTCCTTGTGTAATAAAATAATATCTTAATAAATTAGTATTTTGGCAAGAAATATATAAATTTTATTTTATTACTCATAGCATTAATGAATTTATTAATTATAATCTACCAGAAATTGATATCTCCAAAACCTTCATGTCAACCTACCACAAATATAATTACATTAACTAAATATAATTTTGTGTTTTATAGAGTATTTGGCCATGAGATAATTCTTTTTTTTTAAGATCTTATTTATTTTTAGAGAGAGATAGAGGAAGGTAGAAAGAGAGGGAGAGAAACATTGATGTGCTAGAGAAACAGACTAGTTGCCTCTTGCATGCCCCCATCTAGGGACCTGGCCCCCAACCCAGGCATGTGCCTTGGCTAGGAATTGAACTAGTGACCCTTCAATTTGCAGGCCAGCGCTCAATCCACTGAGACACATCGGCTAGAATGAGGCCATGAGATAATTCTGAATGATTTATTTATAATTGATATTTTCTGATTAAATTCTTGTTAAGGATGCAATATTTTAATAAATTTAGATGCAATATTGATTAAGCAATGATTTTTTCTTTAAATATTTCACAGAAATAACATATTTTCTAAATAATAAAAAAGTAAATCTAATGCATTTATTTATAAATCTTCATAGTTGAATGTAAACAATGCTGTTATCTCAAATATTAAAGCCATTTCTAATGGCTTAAACAATAAAGGTGTTTCTTATCTCAACTAATTGGAAATCTAGGTGATCAATCAATGATGTTATTAAAGAGCTCTGTTCCATTCCCAGTTCTTGCTGTTCCATTCTGCCTGGTAACATGCACAGTAGCAAGATGACTGACCACCTGTGAAAGTATTTTGCTTTATTTTTCTTTTTACACCTAATATTAATGAAGAAGAGAGAAGAGTTTCTCCAAAATAGTTGTGAACTGAGCTAAATTAGTCACATGACCATTTCTGGAGTAATACCACTGCTAAGAGAATAACATAAACTGATTGGCTTAAATTCATAAATATGTTATCTTTCTTGAACTTGCACAACTGGAGACAGAGTGGAAATCTTTCTTAAAAAATATGTTTTGTTTGAAAGAAATACATTAACATGTAATATATTATATATATATAATATTTATACATAGAAATAGCAGGCAATTGATATATGCATTGTCTACCAATGATATGTTTTACTTTCACCTATAGTATACCCTATATGTGTGAGCTGTAGTTAGCAAAAATCATCCCTGGCTGGTGGCTCAGTGGAATGGCATCAGCCTGCGAACCCAAAGGTCACTGGTTCAATTTCTATTCAGGCACATAACCAGGTTGCAAGCCAGGTCTCCAGCCAGGTCTTTACCTGGAGACAGGTGAAAGGCAACCATACATTGATGCTTTTCTCCCTCTCTTTCTCCCTCCCTTCCCCTCTCTTTAAAAACAAAGAAATAAAATCTTAAAAAAAAAAAATCAAACTCACATATTAGAGTGCACTTTATATAAATATGTCAAAAATTGATCAAATATTGCCCTGGCTGAGTGGCTGTGTTTGGAGTATCATTCCACATACCAACAGGCTGCAGGTTCAATCCCCGGGTGGGATGTATACATGTCTGATCCATGTCTGTCCATCTATCTGTCTATCTCTCTCTTTTCCCTGCCTCTCACTGCCTCTCTCTCTCTCCCCTTTCCTCTGTCTCTAAAAGCAATAAAACCAAATTATCCTTAGAATTTTTTTTCAAATGACCAAATATACTTGGTAGTTCTCTCTTTTTACTTTTTAACCAAATTGTAATTTTCAATGTTTCCAAGCCCATGCTTTAGGTTTTTAGTTAACTTACAAATGTTCAACCTTGGATTCTTCTACAATCATCTTATATTAAGATATTACCTTCTTTCTCTGACTTTATTCAATTCCAAAATGTGGGATTCTGGTTTGTACACTTTGATAGCTACTTCACCTATTCTCTCATTTGTGAATGCAATGCTCCATTGGGTCCTGAATGTTAAAAGATGGAAATGATGAAAGGATTATAATTTTAATTGTTTCCCTAGACAAAACTGGAAAAAGCCATTTTAACTATTGATTAGATCTATATGTTTATTCTTTTCTGTCAGATATTAAAATATAAATGTCACAATTTGAACATTTGACAATGGGCATCCTAATTGGCACCAAAAGGAAAAAAAAAAAGCAGCACAAAAAGAACTTTAGATTATTTTTATGCATATGAACTATAGTCATACACAACACAATGACATTTCAATCAACATTGGAATGTGTATGCCAAGATAGTCCCATAAGATTGTACTGGAGCTGAAGCATCTCTATTGCCTATTGCATCGTAGGTGTGCTAATGTCGTAGTACAAGGCCTTGCTCACATATTTGTATTGATGCTGGGATAAATAAACTACTATGCTGCCAGCTATATAAAAGTATAGCACATAAAGTTAGGTACAGTATACAACAGTTGATAATAATAAACAACTAGTTATTGGTTTATGTATTTATTATACAATACTTTTTTTTTAATTTTTTTTAAGGTTTTAAAAACTAGCATAAATTTTTATTGAGTACCTACTATGTGACAAGTACTTTTATGCATTGGGAACATGGTAGTGACCAAGACTTGAGGCCCTTCTAATGGATCATACACCACACCAGCCAACAAATATATAGTACAGTTTCTGCCATGATAAATGCCAGGCTGGGAGGGGGGACTGAGAAGGGCTCCTTTAAGGAGGCAGTCAGGGAAGGCTTCCCTGAGGAGGTGACTTTTTTTTATTTTATTGTTGTTGTATTACATCCATCCCCTTTTTGCTCCCCTCTGTCCCCCTCCCCACCCACCCATTACCCACAAAGTCAATCCCACCTGTTGTCCATGTCCATTGTTCCTTTATACTAGGTTCTTGTCTAAGCTGCTCCCCTTTCTTGCCTCTGCCTCCCCCCTCCCCCCAACCCCTTTCTCCCTGACCACTGAAGGCCTATTCCTTGTATTCATATACTTAGTTTTGTTTTGCTTGTTG
>PVIW01016561.1:0-16320 GCA_004026585.1 Noctilio leporinus | reverse complement strand
GGGGGAGGCAGAGGCAAAGAAGGGGAGCAGCTTAGACAAGAACCTAGTATAAAGGAACCATGGACATGGACAACAGGTGGGATTGACTTTGGGGGGAAAGGGTGGGTGGGGAGGGGGACAGAGGGGAGAAAAAAAGGGATGGATGTAATACAACAACAATAAAATTAAACGAAAAATTAAAAAAAAAGTATATATTCTATATTGTCCTAATTTTCTTGATGAGCATATAATCATAATTAGAAAAATAACTTATAAAAGATAAAAAGTTCTGCTTTCTATCTAATACAAATCACTTTTGCTCTACTCTAAAGTTAAAGAAGATTCAGATCAACTGGTCAACCACTCACACCTTTGATCAAATTTATTAAGCACCTAACTAGATTCCTAGTACTCTGAGGTGCTAGAACTACACAAAAGAATAAGACTCTCCTTAATCTCAAAGGGACATTAGGTCAATAAGTAAACACATAATATTAATTATTTCTAATAATTGAACTTCCATTTTTACTCTATGCTAGATACTAACCATTTTTCTAAACTACCTCATTTTCTCATCTGTAAAATGGGGATAACACTAGGGTGGTTATGAGGCACTTAGCCAGTTTCTGACATAAGTCAACAGCTATTTGTTCTATTCTGAAAAGTTTATAGCAGAGGCAAGAACTAAATAAACTAAAAACTAAGTATCCTAGGGGAGCAAAAGAAGGCAATTCTATACAGCAAAGAGAGGTCAGAGATACTTGCACTTTACTTCACAAATGTTCAGGATTTTATAGGTGGCCAAGCAAGGGAAGGATATTGCAGGCAGAGGGGCCAGTGTGCATTCTCATCTCTTTGATGACTTTTCTAGCTTTTCTCTAAGAAAACAGTTTCCTGTGTTATATACTATTCATGGGAGTCCCTTTAAGACAGCACTGCATATTTGCATGAAACTGCTTCCCATGTTAAGATACCAAAGAAAAAAATGTCCACGTTCATTCTATAACCTGATTGTATAGGAAAGAGAGACAATTCCACACCATGCACTGAACTTGCTCTGTTTTTAGCCTTTACTTCACACAGAGTAGGACTTTCACAGAAATTTACCAGAACACAGGCTTTTTAGATATGTGGAAACAGATATAAAAACCTTTGGAATCAGCAAAACATTAATATTAATTTTGCCCATAAAATGGTGTTTCCTTCTTTACTCATTCCTTGTCCTTCACACCATCTACTTGGAGCTCTTCTAGTGCACAAATAACATAGACATTCTAGCCATTTTAGCTAACTCTGGGAAAGAAAAATGAAAGAAGAAAATTTTAAAATAAAATTGTCCTTGTTTTGATTCAGAAATATTAGCCATGGGTGAGATGGTGTGACTGCTTGTGTCACTGGCCTGAGTAGCACAGACTGAACACATAAGTTCAATGGAGACAGATAGCAAACACCCATGTTAGTTGAGAGCCATACCAAAAAGAGAGATTCAAGGGAAAAAGAGGTGCAATGTACACTGTCATCACTTCAGTTAGAAATTAGATTATGTAAATGATTTCAGCAGCCAATGGAACAGTTCTTTACCTTTCAATATACATATGCAATAGTATATATAACCTTCAGGGTTTCTGAACTTTCCTTCAAAAATTCCATTTATTTCTGCAAAAATTTCCAAGCATCACTGCTTCTACTAAAACTTTGACCCTGATTCAAGATACTGCTCTTTGATAGATAAACCAAGATGATGAAGGAGTGGAGCTACACCAGTCTCCTTCTAGGACCAATCTAGAATTATCATTTAATTGAGGATACGTCATCTATAATAACCAACAGAACACCAGCTGGAGAGAAGCCTTATAACCATGGGCAGAACAGAAGAGGCCGATTCATCACAACATGACTGGTAGGAAGTGCAGAGACACAAGAGGAGTGGACTTCCAGGGGTGGCAGTTGAAGGGACTGGAACCAGGAGTTCCACCTAAGGGCAGGATCTAAAGCCCCGTCAGGTTGGTGGGGGACTGGTCCCCTGTCCCTCTCTGTATATGGCTGGCCCTTCTGCTGAAGTCGGCCAACTAGATAGCCTTGGAGCTATCTTATCCCAGGGCCCTGAAACACTGAGCCTGGGAGTGGCTATCAAGAGGGCTTGAGCAGGCAAGTGTTGCCTTTGGGTATACTGTCTCTTTGTTCTAGCGTGTATAAGGGCCTCCTTTGTACCAGCATATAGAGCATATAAGATGCCCTTGCTGTAAGCTAGGTGTGCACTGCTGTTATTCAGGGTAGACAGACCATGCATGAAACACAGACACGCTTACAAGCCATCCAGCTTTTTAATCATTTACTTGCTTCTGCTTGCAATAAAGCATGCCAAATTTCCTGAAAGTCCATGTTCGTCACCAGTCCAGAGGCCTGCACATCATCAGAATCTACTGGTCTGAAAGCTCTCAAAATTCCAGGACCTGACAACCCCCAGCTGGGCTTCCCAGCCTATAGCAACACAACTGAGAGTAAAACAGCATTTAGCTGTGAAAAGCAAAAAGCCACAGTGTTTGCTAGCCAGAGATGGCTAGGGAGAGAGAATTACTAAAGTGACCACAAAAGAAAATACATTGGCACCCACTTACCATGGGCTCCAGCAGAGGGAAGGCAGAATGGACTAGAGATGCTTAAAGAGACTTTGGAGCAGTGACTTAAAGGAGAGAAATAAGGAAGCAGCCAACAGGGTCTCAGTGCTGATTCATCCCCCACACCACAGTCAGACTACACTATGCCAAGTTGCATCTGCCTAAGGGGACGTCATAGCCTCACCCATTGGAATTAATCAGCCCCCCTTCCCACACAGCTGTGCCTGGGCCTAGCAGCTGATCACAGATTAATTGGATTAAAAGCTAAATTAACTTGCTCCACCCAGCTGTGCCTAAGACCTACCACTGATCACAGTTTGATTGGGTTAGCTCTGAATTATTCACCTCTTCACAGCAATATCAAAGGAGACCACTGATCACAGATTGATTGGATTACGACTGAATTCATCTTTCCCACCCAGTGGTACCTATACCTGACAACTGATCACAGGTTAATTAAAAACTGAATGGGTGTAAACAAAGGCAGTGGATCTCTGGCTCCAACACGCCTGGTCTTAGGAATGATCTGACATCACCAGAGGTGGATCCAGGAAGTCAAGAAAGTGCAGCTCTACACCACAGAAGGTCACACCAAAAGATAGGAATTCAAAAAAGCCCAGTCTAAAATGCAAAAACAAACAAGAAAATTCAAATAAAATGGGGAGAAAAAGAAACAACCCATCACCAAAAGGAAAGGTGGAATCCCCACAAAGATCTCTAAATGAAATAGAGGCAAGCAAACTTATCAGATATGGAATTCAAAATAATGATGATAGAGAAGCTCAATGAACTCAGTGAGCTCAAAGGAAACTATGAACAATCCTAGAGGAAGCTATAAGGAACTTACTGAGAACTATACCAGCATTAAAATGGACATAGAAACTAAAAATAAGAGCCAGGAGGAAATGAAGAATAAAATTTCCTAATTGAAGTATACAGTAGAAGGAATTAAAAGCAGACTAGAGGAAGCAGAGGATCAGATCAGTGAGCTGGAGGACATGAAGAAAAAAATTCCCAGAGAGTGAAACAAAATGAAAAGACAGAAAAAGAATGGAGAGTTTTTGTTTGTTTGTTTGTTTGTTTGTTTTGGTATATTGACCTAGTACCTTGCACCTTTACTAAACTCATCAGAATGAAGTTTTAAGAGAGCTGTAGGACAATGTGAAATGCAGTAAGATCTAAATCGTAATACAAAGAGGAGGAGAGGAGCAAGGGAAGCAAAACCTGTTTGAAAAACTAAAGACAGAAAACTTCCCTAACTTGATGAGCGAAAATGTCACTCAAAATCAGGAAACACAGAGGGTCCCAATGAAGATGAATCCAACCAGACCCACTCCAAGATACATCATAATTAAAATTGCAAATTTCAAAGACAAAGAGAGAATCCTAAAAGCATCGAGAGAGAAACAGCAAATAACATAGGGGGCTCTGATGAGATTATCGAATGATTATTCAACAGAAACAATACAAGCCAGAGGGAATGGCAAAAAAATTCCAAGTGATGAAAAACAAAGGCCTACAACCAAGACTACTCTATCCAACAAGGCTCTCATTCAAAATAGAAGATGAAACAAAGAGTTTCCCAGACAAAAGAAAGCTAAAATAATACATCTCCACCAAACCATCATTGGAAGAGATGCTAAAGGGTCTGCTTTAAAAAATGAAGAAACAGAGAGAAACAAAGAGGAACATAGGTACAAAGGGAACAGGTCATTCAATAAGTATCTGTCAATAATAACCTTAAATATAAATAGACTAACTGCACCAATCAAAAGACATAGGGTGGCTAAATGGATATGAAAACATGACCCACATATATCTATCTACAAGAGACCCATCTCAGAACAAAAGATCAACACAGGCTGAAAGTGAAGGGAAGGAAAATTATATTTCAAGCGAATGGACATGAAAAAACATCTGGGGTAGCAATACTTATTTCAGACAAAATAGATTTTACAATGAAGGCCATAAAAAGTAACAAAAAAGGACATTTCATAATATTTCAGGGAAAAATCCAGGAAGAAGATATAACCATTGTAAATATATATGCACCTAACATAGGAGCACCCAAATATATAAGAAAAATCTTGAAAGACTTCAAGAAGGATATAGACAGCAGCACACTAATAGTAGGGGATTTTCACACCCCATTATCAATAATGGACAGATCTTCCAAGCAAAAAAACCAAGGATATTGTAGCATTAAACAATAATCTAGAGGATATGGACTTAACTAATATATACAGAACTTTCACCCCAAAGAAGCAAAATATACATTCTTTTCAAATGCACATGGAATCTACTCACAGAGAGACCACATGGTAGGACACAAGACAAGCCTCCAGAGAGAAAATTGAAAACATACAAAACATCTTCTCAGATCACAATGGCTTAAAACTAGAAACCAACCTCAAGGGAAAACAAAACAAAACGAAACAAAAACATTCTAAATCATGGAGACTGAGTAACATGCTATTAACTGATGAATGGGTTAGTAATGAGATCAAAGAAGATTTGTTTCTGGAAACAAATGAAAATGAATACACACCTGCCTAAAACCTATGGGACATAGCAAAGGCAGTTCTCAGAGAGTAGTTCATAACAAGCAATACAGGCCTATCTTAGAAGGTTAGAAGAAGCTTATATAAACAATATAACCATAAAGCTACAAGAACTACAAAAGGATGCCTGGATGGTGGCACAGTGGAGAAGTGCAGACCTGCAAACCCAAAGGTTGCTGGTTCTATTCCTGAGCCAGGGCACATAACCAGGTTGCAAGCCAGCTATGGACATAGCTGGAGACAGGTGAAAGGCAATGATACACTGATGCCTCTCTCCCTCTCTGCCTCTCTCCTTTCCCCTCTCTCTGGAAATAATAAATAAAATCTTAAAAAAAAAGAAAGAAAGAAAGAAAGAAAAAAAAAAAAGAACTAGCAGAGCAACAACAAAGCCCAGAGCAAGTAGAAGGAAGGAAATAATCAAGATCAGATAATTAAATGACATAGAGACTAAAAATAAAATTCATGGGATCAATAAATCAAGGAGCTAACTTTTAAAAAAGATACACAAAATCAACAAGCTTTTAACCAGACTCATCAAAAATAAAATAAAATAAAGAGAGAGAGAGAGAGAGAGAGAGAGAGGACTCAAATAAGGAAAATCAGAAATGATAGAGGAGAAACCACTACTGATATTGCAGAAATACAAAGAATTGTAAGAAATTACTACAAACAAGTAATGACAAGAAATTTGACAACCTGGGTGAAATGGACAAATTTCTGGAAACTTATAATCTACCAACACTGAATCCGGAAAAAGCAGAAAGCCTGAATAGATCAATAACTACTAGTGAAGTTGAAGCAGTGATCAAAAAACTCCCAGCACACAGGAGGCCCAAACCAGATGGCTACGCAGGTGAATTTTAACTAACTTTTAGGTAAGAACTAACCCCTACCCTTCTCAACCTATTCAAAAAAATCCAACAAGAAGGAAGACTCTCAAACTCTTATTTTAATCCCCAAATCAGGTTAAGACTCCACAAGGAAAAAAACTACAGGCCAATATCTCTGATGAACATAGATGCAAAAATTCTCAACAAAATATTGGCAAATCGGATCCAACAACATATTTAAAAAATCATACACCATGACTAAGTGGGATTCATTCCAGGGATACAAGGATGGTTCAATATTCACAAATCAATAAATGTAATACACCACATAAACAAAATGAAAGGCAAAAACCATATAATCAGATCAATAGATGCTGAAAGAGCATTTGATAAAGTACAGCAAATATTTATGATAAAAACAATCAACAAACTGGGATTAGAGGGAGAATACCTCAACATAATAAAGGCATTATATGAGAAACCCACAGCCAAAATCACACTCAATGGGCAAAAACTAAAAGCTTTCCCCCTAAGATCAGGAACAAGACAAGTCTGTCCACTTTCTCTCTCCACTTCTATCCAATTTAGTTATAAAAGTTCTAGCCATAACGATCAGAGAAGAAAAGGGAATCAAAACCATCCAAATTGGAAAGAAGGAAATAAAGCTGTCATTATTTGCAGATGACATGATAGTGTACATACAAAACCCAATAGACTCCACCAAAAGCCTATTCAAACTAACAAGCAAATTTAGCAAAATAGCTGGAAATAAAGTCAATATCCAGAAATCAAAGGCATTTTTGCATACCAGAAATAAAACATCAGAGACAGAAACTAGAAAACAAATTCCACTTACTATAGCAACAAGAAAAATAAAGTATTTAGGGATAAACTTAACCAAGAAGGTAAAAAACCTGTACTTGGAAAACTACAGAACACTGAAGAAAGAAATTAAAGAAGATACAAATAAATGGAAGCATTATCATGTTCATGTATGGGAAGAATAACATCATTAAAATGTCCATACCACCCAAAGTAATTTCTAGATTCAATGCAATTCTTTTTAAAATATGAATGACATATTTCATAGATATAGAAAAAGTACTTCAAAAATTTATATGGAGCCAAAAATCACCACATATAGCCACAGCAATCTTGAGAGAGAAGAACAAAGTAGGAGGACTCACAATATGAAATATCAAACTATATTATGAGTCAACTGTAATCAAAACAGTCTGGTACTGGCATAAGAATAGACATATAGATCAATGGAACAGAATAGAGAGCCCAGAAATAAAACCAGGTCTCTATGGTCAACTGATATTTGACAAGGGGAAAGAACATAAAATGGAATGAAAATAACCTCTTCAATAAGTTGTGTTGTGAGAAATGGACAGGGACATGCAAAAAAATAATTCTAGATCACCAACTTACCGCATATACCAGAATAAACTCAAGATGGATAAAGGACTTAAACATAAGCCGTGACACCATAAAAGTCCTAGAGGAAAAGATAGTAAGTTTTCAGATATCCCATGCAGCAATATTTTCACTGATACTTCTCCAAGGGCAAAAGAAATACTGGAGCAAATAAACAAATGGAACTATATCAAACTGAAAAGTTTCCATCCAGCTAAAGAAAATATCAGCAAAGTTAAAAGGGAACTAACTGTATGGGAAAATACATTTACTAATGATACCTGATGAATGGGTTAGTAATGAGGTATCTCATTACTAGGGTTTGATCTCCAACCTCACACAGTGAGCCAACTCTCAAAGTCAGCCCCACAGTTAACACAGAAAAACATCAAAACAATTCAAGATGGATTGGACTTGTTTCTATGCTTATTATCTCTAAGAAAGGATTTGATCTCCAAAACATATAAAGAACTTATACAACTCAATACCAGGGAGACAGACAGCCCAATTTAAAAATGGGCAAAGGGATTTGAATAGACACTTTTCTGAGGAGGGCATACAAAAGGCCCAAAGGCATATGAAAAAATGCTCAATATCATTAGCCATCAGAGAAATGCAAATTAAGACCACAATGAGATACCACCTCACAGCAGTCAGAGTGGCCATCATTAAAAAATTAACAAACAACAAGTGCTGGTGAGAATGTGGAGAAAAGGGAACCTTCATGCATTGTTGGTGGGAATGCAGACTGTGAAGTCATTGTGGAAAACAGTATGGAGTTTCCTTAAAAAACTAAAAATGGAACTGCCTTTTGACCCAGCAAATCCACTGCTAGGATTATACCCAAAGAACCCTGAAACACCAATTCATAAGAACCTATGCACTCCTATGTTCATAGAAATGCTATTTGTAATAGCCAAGTGCTGGAAACTGCCTAAGTGCCCATCAGTGGATGAATGGATCAAAAAACTATGGTACATTTACACAATGGAATATTACACATCAGAAAGAAAGAAGGAACTCCTACCTTTTGCTATAACATGGATGGAACTGGAAAGTATTATGCTTAGTGAAATAAGCCAGTCAGTGAAAGACAAATACCATATGCTCTTACCTAATACAGGAGACCAATGAACACAACAAACAAACAAGTAAAATGGAATGACAGGGCACGAAAACATGGAGTGGACTGACAATATGCTGAGGGGAGGGGGGAAAAGGGGCAAAGAAGGGGGACAGTTTAGTCAAGGAACTAGTATAAATGACCAATGGACACAGATAACATGTCAGTTTGACTCTGGGAGAGGAAATAGGTAGGGTGGGGCAAGGGAGAGCAGTAAGGGAAAAATGGGATAAATGTAATACAGCAATAAATTAATTAAGAAAAAGATACTGGTCTTTGATTTAGAACTTAACTCTCATTCATCTTCTGTTTTTCTCATGAGCATAGCTCACAGGAGGTTTATGTATAAAGGGAGTATGGAAAATCACAGTGGACTGACAAAACCAGTGACATCCCTGAAAGTGGCCAAGTTCAGCAAAAGCTCTGACATTTCCCGGATAGTCATCTCCTCCTTCTAAAGAGAGCAGAACAGCTGGAAAATATCATATGTGCTAAGAGAAACTAATTGCAAGAGAGAATATGAAGTATCCTTTCTTAGAGATAATAAGCATAGAAACAAGTCCAATCCATCTTGAATTGTTTTGATGTTTTCCTGTGTTAACTGTGGGGCTGACTTTGAGAGATGGCTCGCTGTGTGATTCTGCAGAAAGTAAATTGAGTTACTATGAAGAAGTTTTCCCAAGTAACCAATTAGACAGTGTAACTTTAATGTGGTGGATTTAGTCAATCCTAGAGATAATTGTTTATGTGGAGTAGGAAGATTTTTTTAAAAATCTTCCACTCATGAATCTCCTTTCCCTAATATCTAGAACTCACAGGATATTCTGGATAAAAATGTCCCATTTCATTGTAATTCAGCCAACCTACCATGGCCCTGAGAAAAAAACATAAATCCAGCTATAATTTATTGAATTTATTGAAGACCTTCATGGCACTCCACTTAACCAGTCTATACAGCATGCTCTGTTAAAAAATGATCCCATCACTGGAAATGAGAAAATACAAGACAGAGCCACATAGATTTAGAGACTGGATTTTAATGTTTATAGACAGTAAATTCCAAGTACATTTCATATTGATGATGACAGGGAAAATAGTTCCACATGTAGCCAAAAGTGATGGAATATGTTTCTGTGGACACTTGCAAAATGATGGCTGAATATCATTTCATCCAAAACTTTCCCTGCATTCAATGGGCCCTCAATTTAAAAACAATAAACACTCAGGTTTTCTATGTAATAGTAATCTTTTGTTAACATCTTTTTGCATTTTGTGTCCCTTACAAAAAAAAATGCTTCAGAAAGTGAAAATCTATATGAAAAAATAATGAGAGACAAACTTCCCTAACCTGGTGTGCAGAGAATTCCAAACAAGATGAACCCAAGGAGGCACACCAAGCCACATCATAATTAAAATGCAAAAGGTTAAAGACAGAGAGACTCTTAAAGCAGTGAAGAAAAGCAATTAGTTGCCTAGAAGGAAGCTCCCATAAGACTTTCAGCTGATTCCTCAACAGAAACTTTGCAGGACAGAAAATACTGGCAAGAAATATCCACAGTGATAAAAAGCAAGGACCTAAAACCAAGATTACTCTACCCAGAAAAGCTATGTTAGAATTGAAGGACATAGAAAGAGCTGTCTGGACAAGAAAAAGCTAAAGGAGTCTGTCACCACCAAAACTGTATTACATGGAATGTTAAAGGATCTTCTTTATGAAGAAAAAGAACAAAAGAAGATAAAAAATATGAACAACAAAATGACAATAAATACATATCTATCAAAAATTGAATCTAAAAATATATTTTAAAAACAGAACAGAAACAGACTCATGGATACAGAGAACATTCTGACGGCTGCCAGATGGAGGGCAGTTGGAAGAATGGGTGAAAAAGATGAGGGGATTAAGAAGTACAAATTGGTAGTTACAGAATAGTCATGGGGATATAAATTATAGCATGGGTATATAAATAACAGCATGGGGAATAAGTCGATAATATTTTAATAACTGTATGGTATCAAATAGGTATGAAATGTATTGGGGTGATTACTTAGTAAGTTATATAAATGTCAAGTGTGTACAACTGAAACTAATATCATATGTCAACTGCAATTGAAAAGTAAAAAGTGATAAGCCCTGGCTGGTGGCACAGTGGATAAGGCACCTGCCTATGAACCCAAAGGTTGCTGGTTCGATTCCCAGTCAGGGCAACATAACCAAGTTGCAAGCCAGGTCTCCAGCCAGGTCTATAGCTGGAGGCAGGTGAAAGGCAACCATACATTTATGTCTCTCTCCCTCTCTGCCTCCCTCCCTTCCCCTTGCTCTAAAAAATATTAAATAAAATCTTTAAAAAAACAAAATAATTTTTTTAAAAAGTAAAAAATGATATTTTTATTCTTTTTTTTTTAAGATTTTTTTATTTATTATTTCCAGAGAAAAAGGAAGGGAGAGAGGCAGAGAGGGAGAGAATCAATGTATGGTTGCGTTTCACCTGCCTCCAGCCACAGACCTGACTGGAGACCTGGTTTGCAACCTGGTTATGTGCCCTGACTGGGGAATCGAACCTGCAACCTTTGGGTTCGCAGGCCGGCGCCTTAACCACTGTGCTACCAGCCAGGACTTAAAAAATGATTTTAAAACCAATGTTTCATGAGCACACCATGTGCAAAGAACCCTACTGGTAGTGTGTTGTTTTTATTCTGTGTAACATACTTTTACTCAGGGTTAGCAGAAGGAAAAATAAGTCAAACTAAATTTCTTGAAGGGAAAAACCATTGAGAACAAGAAATTATGCCACAGGAAAATGCCAGGGCCTCTAGATAAGTCAGAAAAGTTAATAAACAAGACCAGAAAAAGTTTGAGCCTTCATGACCTGTGTATCTTCCAACTCTCTCAGAACTGCCAGTGATTACACTACAGGGGACCCTTAGCTTCAGAGTCAATGCCCTATTTATTGATAACAGTCATTGTGCTGAATCCTATGACTTCCATCATTGCCACATGCAATGTACTTAGAAATTGTAGGAAGAAGACTTGACTACCTTTTGTTTGCCAGGTCCTAAGGTAGGAGGCTTTCAGGATTATGAGGCCAAATGTCAGAGACCTGGTGGCTAACAGCGTGACTGGTGCTGGTTGCTATTTTAGAACAATCAATGATCTTCTAAACAATTTCCAGTGGCTACATAAATTCAAAGGGATGAAACAAAAGCTCAAGTTCAAAGACAGCCTTCAAGGCAAAAGGTGTATAATCACTAAGGTCTCCCAACATGTTGCCACAAGGTGTTATTCACTACCTTAAAAGTATACCATGGTTCCCAGCAGGACAAAGTCAGAAATGAAAGCTTGTCAGGATCCTGAGGGTGAATCCACATCTCACATTAAACAAGCTTAAGAAACAAATGTATAACCAGAATGCCAAAATATTATTTTTCACAGTGAGAAATTAGTATCAAAGGGAACATAAAGTCCATGCAGCCATGGTTTCCTGGCTCTGTACACAGATATTTAGAAATAGTCAATTGGAATGCACTCAAAAACAAGTAACAGGAAATCCAGCTCATATTTGGTTAAACAATAAAGAGAATTTATTGACTCAGATAATTCAAAAGGTTTGTGGTAGGAAGTATTCCAGGTAAGGCTAAATCCAGCAGTTTAAGGTTGTTACCAAGAATTAAATTTCCTTCAGTACATTGGCTCTATTTTCCATCATATTGGCACCCTCTTAGGGCTACTTCTTTTCATGGCTATAAAATGGCTGTTGATAACAGTATGAAGACATGTATTGTTTCATTCAGCTTCAACAAAAGAAGGAAGGGTTGTTTCTGCCCAATCATCAAATAAGGGTCCTAAACTTCCCCTCTGATTGAATCAAATTAAATAAATACCTGTCCATGAACTAATCACAGTAGTCAGAAAATTGGTTTAGGCCTAAGTCAGTGTCCATCCCTGAATCAATCACTGTGACGAAGAGTATAGGTTTATGGAAACTGGTTTAACACCAATCTACAGAGTTAAGGGATGGTAATGCCACCCAAACTGTACTACAATGCTATACTACAATGCTATATAACACAAACAGCATGGGATGAATGCTTGGGTGGTTAACCATATACCTACTGTAAGAATTCATACCATAATCACAGGGTTGCTGTGTGAACATGGAACCAGGAGAAATCCAGATATACAAATGTTTAATGGCATCAAGATAAATAGCAGGATCCACCCAACTTGCTATAGAAATTTCCTTACCAAGGGTCCTAGAAAGTGACTGGTTCTATCAATGTACCTTGAGAATAAATAGGAGAAAAAGATAAATACTGTATGATTCTTCTTACATTAAGTGCCTAGAGTAGTCAAATCATAGAGACAGAAAGTAGAATGGTGCCTGCCAGGGGCTATGAAGAGTGGGAATGGGGAGTTATTATGTAAGAGGGGCAAAATTTTAGTTTTGCAAGATGAAAAAAATTCTGGAGATGGATCTGGTGACAGTTGCATAACAATATGACCACACTTCACCCCACTGGACTATACTGTTAAAAATGGCAAAAAAAAAATGGTGAATTTTATGTGTATTTTACCACATATTTTGAACAAGGAATGAAAGGGCCAATCAGATGAGGTAACAGTATGTTTTATAGGCCATGGAGCTAACTTTAGGTATCTCCACTCTAAAGTGCTATGTACTTATGTTTTAGTTGAATTATGAATGAACAAGTATTATTTTTCTGTTACAGAACAAACAGATAGGGTTCAACACCACAATGACACAGTGCATTGTCAACATCTGGACTCAAGGAAGAGGGTACAGGCAGACTCCTAGTCTCTGGCCATCCCATAGATTAAACTGAGTATGTCCTACTTATCCTGGCTCAGCTGGAGACAATTTAAATTGTGCTTCAGGAGAGAGACCCTCTAGTGCCCTGCCACTCATTTATTTATAGCTGAGAGGAGAGTGATACTTGGTCCTGGTTGCTCTGAAAACTAGGCACAGTCTTGCCTGGGAGAAGTAACAATTTATTCTCAGGGCTCATGTTCTGAGAAGTTTGGATATCAACACTGTGCCAACCAGTAGAACTTGGGCTCTCTCTGCAGGGCTAGCTCATTACTGGGCTACCTGAGAGGAAGTTGCTGGAGGCATCCCATAGAGACACTGGCTTATCTCTCCTCATAAGCTTACACCCAAGTGCTTGGAGAAAGCTTCACTGTGGTCCCTAAGAACTGACTGAAAACACTGTGTTTCAGAAAATAACCCAATGAGACTGAGGAAAATGCATCATTGTCAGCAAAAGCAGCACTTCCAGCCTGGGAAAAGAGCTGGTGGAGTTAAAGTAGCTAAAGGATGCAGGGAGTAGACTATGAGTGCCTGATAAGTCTTATTAAGCCACACAACATGGTGGCCAGGCTTTAGTCATCTCAGCATAAGGAGCAGCACTCCCTAGAACTCTGTATTACAGTTACTTTGATTGCTTTGTGCCATGAATATTTAATAATGAAACTCTAAAATTCTATACAGATCCTCAGCTGATGTGGCTCAACAGTAACCATGGATATTCTTTCTAAACGATGTCTCTAATGTTTACAATTAAAGGATAAATATTTCACTGACTTCTTAATAATTCTTATAGACTTAAATGTCCCATCATCTGTTGGTGAATTAGCATTTCCTCAATGAAGGAGCCAGTCCCCAGAGAGATGCAAAACATCAGCTAATAATAATTTATCATTTTGGAGGAGGAAATATGGTGACAGAGTAGAGAGCAGTGCTGATGGTGTACTCCAGTACCAGAGCAGCTATAGGACAAGACAGGGAGCGTGAGACATCTTCAGGACCCTAAGAATTAGAGTGGTCAGCATCTGACACAGGGGAGGGGAGCACAGCCCAGAGGCAGAGGAGACCAGCAGGAGAGTAGGTGAGGCAGTTCCTGACTGACCGACCGGCTGGCAGGCCGAGGTCGGCTCTGGGCAGTGGCTGCTCTGCCCAGAGGGGCACGTTTGACTGAGGCCAGCTCCAGGCTCCCTGGCAACTAGAAGTCTGAGCAGCGAAGTGAGGGCAGCGAGGGCAAACGCTGTAGGGAAAGCGGAATTGAACTCTTGCAGGGGAGGGACTGTGTGAGAGACTCGCTCCCGCAACAGGGAGAGGAAGCTCCTCACTGGGCCAGAGGCGAAGGAGAAGAGTCCTGCAGGGAGCAGGAGCTGGGGAGCAGGGAAGTGCACCAGGCAGGGCAGTAAGAGGGCCTAAAATGATGCTTCTGGGCCACCAGGGAAACAGCAGCTTGAAGCCTCTGGGGGAACCAGCAGCTTGAAGCCCCTGCAAGAAGGGAGGCCCAGCCCTGCACAACCACACAGGCCCCAAGGCTCTGCAAAAACTCCAAATGGTGAGCCAGGAACTAGTAGCAAGGGCAACTGACCAGCCCATTGCCCAAGACAAAGGCCGCGCCTCCCATGCCTGGGAGGGGCTCATACAGAGGCCACATAAAGGACTCCTCGGAGAGCTGGTTGGCTTGGAGGATTGGCCCTGGTGGGGGGGTGGGGGTCGGTTGGCAGTGTTGGCGGACCGGGGCTGCCTCCTCCGGGAATTTCGGGTGCAGGGCCAGTCCTCACAGGGACCAGCAAAGTTGTGGGCTGCCCTGCAGGGGTGCTGGGTGCTCATCAAGGGCAGGAACCTCTGCCAGGAGAGTGAGAGAACACCCTGCGGGCTCCAGAATACTGGCAGCCCTAAAACCCAGCCAGGCTGCAGAAGGCCCAGCCTACCTGGGGGCTGACACTCAGAATCAGCCCTACTGTGACAATCAGAGACCGTGCCACATGCCAAGACCCGCTAGACTATTGACTGCAAAGTCCTGACCAAGAAAAAGAGGCAGCCTCAGGAAATGGATTGCTACTAATCTCAAGCACCTGAGTTATACCGAGAGCAATATGAACTATTAATCCCCAAATATCCTTTGCAAAAGTTGCTTCTCACATATTCATAACCCCCCCATACCTCAATCCACCTAAATACTCAAGACCCTCCCCCTACTATTGAATTAAAGTCTACTCACTCTGTGACAACAATGCATTCCCAGTACTCAATCAAAATATTCCTCCCTTCCCCAGCGACCTAAACACTTTCTTTATTCTTTTCTTCCTTCCTCTTTCTCTTGTTTTCCTCCTTTTTCTTTTCTTTTCTTTTTCTTTTTTTCCCCTTTTCTTCCTGGTAAAGCCCACAGGTTCTGGCTCCACCCGGACCAGAGATCATAAAGGGTGAACAGACACCTAAACCCTTTCTTTATTAATATTGATTTCACTTTGTCTTGTGACTCTCTCCCTTTTTTCCTTCCTTTTTTTTTCTTTCTGTTTTTTTTTTTTTTTTTCTCTGCTAAAAGCCCTCAGGGCGAGGCTCCATCTGGACCAATCAGGAATTATTAAGGGTGAATAGCCATCTAAACCCTTTCTTCTTATTATTACTATTGTTTTTATTTCTTTTTTTATTTAATTTTATTGTTGTATTACATTCATCCCTTTTTTGCTCCCCTCTGTCCCCCTCCCCACCCACCCATTCCCCGCAAAGTCAATCCCACCTGTTGCCCATGTCCATGGTTCCTTTATACTAGGTTCTTGTCTAAGCTGCTCCCCTTTCTTCCCTCTGCCTCCCCCCTCCCCCCAACCCCTTTCCGCTGTTGTAGTTCTCAGTAAGTTCCTTGTAACTTCCCTGCAGTTCTTTGTAATTTCCCTGGAGTTCTTTGTAATTCCCCTGAAGTTCTTTATAATTTCCCTGGAGTTCTTTGTAGTTCTCCTGGAGTTGTTTATAGTT
>PVIW01016560.1:0-16325 GCA_004026585.1 Noctilio leporinus | reverse complement strand
GTCTGTTCAGGTCCTTTGCCCATTTTTTAATTGGGCTGTCTGTCTCCCTGGTGTTGAGTCGCATTAGTTCTTTATATATTTTGGAGATCAGACCCTTGTCTGAGGTATCATTGGCAATTATGTTTTCCCATACAGTTGGTTCCCTTTGAATTTTGCTAATATTTTCTTTAGCTGAACAGAAACTTTTCAATTTGATATATCCCATTTGTTGATTCGTTCTTTGATTTCCTTTGCCCTTGGTGAAGTATCAGTAAACATATTTTTGCATAGGATATCCGAAAGTTTACTGCCTATATTTTTCTCCAGGACCTTTATGGTGGCACTACTTATGTTTAAATCTTTTATCCATCTTGAGTTTATTTTGGTGTATGGTGTAAGTTGGTGGTTTAGTTTTATCTTTTTGCATGTTGCTGTCCAGTTCTCCCAACACCATTTGTTGAAGAGACTGTTTTTACTCCGTTGGATGTTCCTTCCCCCTTTGTCAAATATGCAAACTCTCTTATTTTTATCATCAGAGACACCATGGGTGTTCTTAAAAATATGGATCAACAGTTATTATGTAGGAGTAGGACATCTTACAGAAATATATGCCTACGGCTCACAGAAAATTGCTTTATTCTTTCTTCTCTAGCTCTGTTACAAGAAATACAGTTTCCCAGTTTCCCAATTTCCCTTCCTTCAGTGTTTTTGGGTTTGCTACTTAAATTTCTAAACTCAGTCCTGCTAAGGCTCGGATTTTATTTTTCAATACTATTTTATTCTAAGAGGAAAAATTAGGTAAATGCCCTTTTGATTTTATTTTAGAAAGCATCAGAAGTGTGAACTAGAAAATGAGGCTACTTTGGGACAAAGATTTTTCTGGGAAATTTAATCCTTTATTATTCAAGATAATTCAACCTGAACACTTTGGACCCATTTAAAATATTTTATCTACATTTCATTAAACTAATATGCACATTTCTTTTTTTTCTCCTAGACTGAATCACACAGATTTTTATAAGTAACTGGATTTTTCATTCTTTCTAAATTGTTCTTCATTGGCCCCTCATTTGTTCAGTAATTGCCGTAGTCATGTTTGTGGAACCCCACTTGCTTTTGCCTGAGATTGAGGAGTAAAGATGAAAATCATTGGGAGGAAGTCATGTTTGAAGCTTTTCCTAGGGATTATTTTTGCTGCCTGTAACTCACTTTCAGTGATAAATTCTAGAAATTCTCAAGGTGTCTAAAAATATTATCCTCCCTATTCTAAACTATGTGGAAGAAGTAGGCTTTTGGCGAAGTTATGTTTGGCTAGAAAAGATGCCATATCTCTTATTGAGGATGTTAACAGATGTACATTCATCTTACTGTGCTAGCAAAGAAGGAAAAGATGTTCAGATGGTCCCATCATTTGAGCAATGGAGTGACAGAACTGCCTTCTGAGTCACACGGTGCTAATTTGGACTGGCACATTCTGTTCTAATTTTCCCCCAATTTGACAAGAATTTTTATGTTACTTCATACAATACCATGACTAGACAACCTTTGGGAAATAATATAAAAAACATGCTTCAAAATAAGTCCTAACTGAGTTGTTTTGTCTTTGTGATACTTCCCTGTGGTTTACGCCTGGGACTTCCTGCCCTGTGCATGTGATGCTAGGAAATGGAAGTGTAGCAGTTTATTCATTTTTCTTCCCCCTCTATTTCATGAGCTTGGGCTGTGGCAGTTGAAGTAAGATAATCATTTCGTGCCAGGAGGAAGATAAAAAACCCATCTTGCCAATAGGAGCTTAAATTTAACATTAGAATCCTGAAAAATATGGAAAAGAGGTGATATCTCAGGAAAACCACTTTAACACTGTAATCTGCTAACAATTTCACTCCTCTAGCGTGTCTGTATGTGTATGTGTGTAATATCTCCTATCTATATCCCTCCCTCCCATTCCTCATCTCATCTCATCTCATCTCATCTTATCTCTATCCTCTCTCTATATACCAACAATGTCACTTTTTTTGGCAGGAAAGGATTAAAATAATTTTGAATATATGTTAGAAAAAATTTCTCCTTTATATTATTTTCATTGAGTGGTTTGTGGTTTGATACAGTCTCATAGGATTTCCAGGTGTAGGTGATTTGGCAAGTATGAATTCTGTCATTTTGTCCACAGGATTAGTGGAGAGGAATACTAGATTCTGAACTTTGCTTTGGTACTGAAAGACTTGAACAAATATACTTGTTCTAATTTCTTTTCCTACTTATCTGTATTCTATTTCTCTCTGGTGGGGTAAAATATCAGTTGATCCCAGGCATTGTCTGAGGAAGGTTTCTGGAGTGATCTCTGTGTTTAGGTTTTCTTGTTAAAGTGGTAGTGAAATCAGGAGCAGCTGCTGGGATCTGGTGTGGATTTCTCTTCCTTTCGGTACCATGGATCTGCTGGTTGCTCTTGACCCAGACCATCTTCTCTAGGATGGTCCTTACTCTGCATAAGTCAGTGCCATTACTTGGGACCTGGGCTATTAAAAAGTCATATGTAGGAATCAAGAATACAATGAATTAAATGCTTTCATTAAAAAAAAAAACAAAACTGTTGATATAGAATTTCAAGGACTTCTAGAGATGCACAGAATTCAATGTATAATTTAGAAAGTGTCTTTCATAAATTTAATAGCCCTTGAACTTCTCTTGGCTGCTTTGAGATAAGCATAAAAATTAATTTTGAAATAATGGCATGTTGCAACTATAAATATGGGGATCAGTGATTTAATGATTGGTGCTCATGTTCTCTGTCTGCAATTGGCTACATTTGAGCTTTCACAATTTTTACAGTCTTATACTATTGCATGGTGAAGTGTCATTAGCATTGGGCCACAAAGAACTTCTCTATAAAGGAATGCAAGACTCTTAAGTTTTAACAGAACCAGAATGTTGAGGGGTGCGTGTGCATGGTGGGAGGGAGGGAAGACAGAGAGAGAGAGAGGGAATGAATGAGAAAGAGAAAGGAAGGAATGAAGGAAAGAAAGAAAGGAAAGGAAGCAGAGGCAGGGGGAAGAGGGAGGAATGTTTAGAGAAGAAGCTATTGCTAAGTAGGTTAAAGTCAAAAATTGCAAAAGTTGAAGACTTAACATCTCTTCTTACATTTAATATATTTTAGAATTTAATTAATTAAAAACAGCCAAAATTCCTCTTTCCAATCTGAATTCTCCTTTTTCAGTTCACTGAAAAACTGACTACTACCCCTTTCCGCCCCCCAAATTCTGTAATATGCCAAAATTTTCTATAGAAAAACTAAGACTTGTTTGGCTTGCACTTAGACTATAAGCAGAACATAGTGCAATGGCTTGCATGTATTTATTCATTTCATTACCATTTATTGAATACCTACCAGGCAAGCTTATTAATTTCACTAGCATTAATTGAACTCCTACCATGATCCCCACAACTGAAGCCACTCATGTGCTCCAGTTGTGGACCCAGCATAAAATTGTTTTGTAAGTCTATGAATAGGCAACTGTCTGTTAAAATAAATATATTGTCAAGTATTTTTGATGGCCAGAAAAGATATTAAATATTTTCAAGTGTGTCCAGCACCAAAGCCAATGGTTATTTCTGTTGTAGTGTTGCTGACTTTAGAGTGATGTGCATGTGATATTTTGATTCCTAGAGAATTCACCTAACAATAATATCAACTCTCCCCTTCCCCCATCTGTTCTGCACATATTCAATGAATAGTTGGCTTCTTCCAATTTCCTCCTCAGAATTTCTTTAACTTTCCATGTTTTTCACTTGAACAGAGGCTGTGAGAATTCCACTTAATTAAGTTGGCTCAGAAAATTACTGAGCTTCAAAGTGTGGCTATGGGGGGATCTCCAGGGTCTAATTTGAAGTCTTGGTATCCAAGAAAAATGAAAACCTCATATTTCTATCAAGGGGTGGATAGCCAGGGTTTTACAGAGTTTCCAACCTGCTATCACATTTAATTCTGAGAATAACATTTGCCCAGCTAAAACGTGCGTACTTCTCCTTAAACTTAGGCTCCTTTCAGGGAATTGAAGACAAACTAGTTCCTAGGCAGCTGTTTTTGCTTAGAATTTAAATGTTGAAATTGTCAAGAACATTAACATTAACCTTGGCAAGAACTCACCAGCATCAATAGTGAGGGCTTCCTTAGGAGGCTCTGTTATTTTCTTAAATTAATTGCAAAAATTTGGGGTATACTTAGTTATTCGATAAATATTTATCGAGCACTTACTATGGGCTAGGCAGTTCTTTAGGCTCTTGAGGTACATCAGCAAACAAAACAAGATTTCTAGCCCTCATGTGGCTTACATTTTCACAAATGGAGGCAGGAAGTACACACAGCTCATGAGTAAGTTTTATGGTGTGCTAGAGTGTGGGGGGTCCCCAAGACCACTCTTGCACTTAATGATTTGCTAATAGGACTCACGATTCAGCATATAGTTGTACTCACAGCCAAGATGCATTACTGTGAAAGGGTCCAGAGCAAAGTCAGCAAAAGGAAAGGCACAAGGGGCAATTCTGAGGAGACCAGGCACACAACTCCAGAGCCCTCTCATGCTGGAGTCACATGGATCCCTTAATTTCCCCAGTGAGTTGTGACAACATGAGTGAAATGCTATCTACCAGTGAAACTCATTAGATACTAGGTTCCCAGGTTTTGTATTGGAAACTCTCTTTTGTATTGGTCACCCTCTGCCTGGCACACACCTAATTTGTATACCCCCCCACCAAAGGAAAAGAGATATTTAGCATGCATTATATTGTTTGTGCAAACAGTTTAGATGGGGTGAGCTACTCTTACCAGGTCTGGGAATGTGAGAACCCTCCTGAAATTCAAGTTCCTAGATGTCAGACAAAACCAACCTTGCAAGTAAGCAGGACTTTCAAAGGCTAGCCATCAGGTCTGCTGTATTAATTAACTTTGTACACAACTAAACTATAGTATGTGCTCTGGGTAGAGAGGGGGCCATTTAGAACAAGGGGCTGGGACCAGTCATCCTGGAAGGGGATGTGGGTTACAATTTATTTTTATTTTTGTATTTATTTTTAATTATTATTTTTTATTTAAAAGATTTTTAAAAAATCGATTATTTTTAAAGAGAAGGGGAGGGAGGAAGAAAGGGAAAGAAACATCAATGTATGGTGGCCTTTCACCTGTCTCCGTCTATGGACCTGGCTAGAGACCTGGTTTGCAACCTGGTTACGTGCCCTGGCTGGGAATCGAACCAGCGATCTGTGGGTTCACAGGCTGGTGCCTTATCCCCTGAGCCACCAGCCAGGGCTGAGTTACAATTTTAAATAGGGAGAACAGAGTGAGCCTCCAGCAAAAGTGATATTTGAGAAAAATTTTGGAAGTTACAAAAAGAATATTCTAGGTGTAGAGAATGGCCAGTTACTCTTAGGTGGGAGATTGCTTGTCATATTTGAGAAAGAGCAAGGAAGCCAGTGCAGCTGGAGTGGAGTGAACATGGAGATGATGTTCCAGTCAAGGCTGGGGGAAACCGGTGACCAGACTGCATTGGGCCTGGTAGGACATTGTTCTTTAGCCTGTGTGCGTGTGTTTGAGTGTGTGCATGCATGTGTGTTCCCCTGAGGAGAGGCCCAGTAATTTTCCTTTCTTTAGGTTCCCGGAGCCACCAGTGTTGAATAACTGCAGACCCATGTTTAAAAATGGCTAGCTTCCTCGTTTGTTGAGTTAGAGAACTAAATCCTAAATGGTGACAGGTAGCTTGTTTGAGGTCACAAGGCCATCAGTAAAATAATGAAGAATAGAATGTGGATGTGAATGTTTGAACTCTTATTTCCCTGAGTTTGAGAGAATCTGGGCAATATTCCACTGCATTTTACTAAAGTTAGTATAACTGACACCAAACTGCTTCAAGGTGTTTAGAATAGAAAGTGTCTGGAATGCCCAATCTTTGAATAAAGTGGAAGGTGAAGCAAATTTTAACTCCAATAGGGAAATTTCCCCTTCTTACTATACTATAATGTCTGATAATTCAAATAAATGTTTTCAGACCTTGTACTTCCTCCTGGCCCCATAAAATGTTTGTTTGCTTTGCTTGTTAGGTCCTCTCTTTTTTGCCCCCATGATGACTGCATTTTAATAAACAAAAGGCTTATTAAGCTGCCACTTTTATTTATTTATTTTTAAAGATTTTGTTCATTATTTTCAGAGAGAAGAGCAGGGAAGGAGGAAGAAAGGGAAAGAGGCATCAATGTATGGTTGCCTTTCACCTGCCTCCAGCTACAGAGCTGGATAGAGACCTGGCTTGCAACCTGGTTATGTGCCCTGGCTGGGAATCAAACCAGCGACTCTTGGGTTTGAAGGCCGGCACCAATCTGCTGAGCTACACCATCCAGGGAGTTAAACTGCCTCTTGTTTTTAAATGATTCAACTGCAGTTTTTACAAGGGCTACAGAAATAAAATAAGGCTAATTTCTCTCATTGGCAACCCTATAACATTCATACCGAGAAGGCCCAGTTGAAAGGTGTGTGAAATACAGCTGAAGAGCATCTAGTGCACACAGATCCAGCAATCAGTTATATTTGACCTTAAAACCCAAGATGATGAGCCTGCTTATGAAGTCAGCAGATAATTGCTGTCTAATTTTTTTCTTTTAAAATGAAATAAGACTGAAAAGAAGATTGGCAATGTTTAAAATATATATACTGGTTTACACTAAGAAAACAAAAGAATGTTAGTTGTGAATAATTCTGTGGTGAATAGTTGCTGAAGATATGATTTTGGTGACAGCTATGGAAGGCATTTAATAATGCCTTTTGTTGTTTTGATAAGCAAAACAAAAAATAAAAAGAACCCTTTAGAATAAACTTGAAAGGTTAAGTTTGGAGCTTTTAAATTATGTGGATTTGGAAATACAGGTATTTAAGGAATACTTTTTGTTTGCAAGGGAGAAAATTATTAGCTGCCTTTATATGTGAGGAGGTAAGACATATCATCTGTTAGGTCATAGATAAAAACTTCTCTGTTCATTAAGCAACACTTCTCTACTGCAATCTTGTAGCTATTGCTGTGAAATACTTTATTATATTGTTTCAACCAATGATGCAATAAATGGCTCTGCCCCAGGTAGAAGGCCTCAAACTGGTGTAAACACAAAGTGTCTATCACTGTTTAAAGAGATAAGTTTGATATGATACATAAAACACAAGATCTTGTGGACTTTTCATCATAGTTTAGATTTCTTTCATGTATTTGTAACCAAGCAAGACTTTGCTTTTGTTGATGATGTTGGGGGTAAAGTTGACTACATTTAACTATTAGCATCATTCTGTTCATACTAAGGTCCTAGGCAAAAACTTCAATAACTTTTGTTATAAATCTTTGTGCTATCACATATTATGATCATAAAAATTTAAACCACACAGAAAAAAAGTCAGAATATCACTCCAAATTTTACTTTCCAGAAATAACCATTCTCAACATTTGAAAATCTTTCCAGACAGCTCTTAATGTGTCTCTATTGAGCAAAATATAGCTAGATATAATTTTAGAAAAATGGGATCACAGAATACAAGGCATTTTAAATACCATGTAGTAATTTACTTCTACTTGAAGCAAGTGAAAGAAGAGAGATGGAAGTAAACTTGCAGGAGCTATTATTTCACTCAGAAAAGTATTTCCTTACCACAAGCAATACATAGCATTAAAGATCCGTTATTGTTATGAAAAGTGTAAGCCATTGTGAAAGTTTAACTCTCTATTTCTTGTATTCAAGTGAGCCATGACTCATTCAGAGTCTATTTCAGTTGCTGTTTATTCCATTGTTGCACTGGGGGTCACAGGAACAAGGCAGAGATGGGAAGGGTATAAAGGCCTGTTAATCACAAGGTGGCACATATACCCAGAAAGCAGGGACCACACATGCACTTTCTGCCTCTTCCATTGCCTAATTTTGGATGTATTATTCTCTTCACATTATCTAGAGTTCTTATATGCCTTCTGTTTTGTAGCCATGGTTATTAGTTGTTTAATCCATTAAAAAAGTTTCCCTAAGTTATTTGTTCCATTTTAAAATTGGTTCCTATTCATCACCAGTGTTTTAAGTTATTATTTCTCTCTTAGCATGTTCCTTTTTTGGCTCTGCTCTTGGGTGACTGGGTTTTGTGGCCCAGGGATTTTTCAAGGAAGCACTCATAGGTGTTCTGCTTACCAAGTTCTTACATATTTGAAATTGTCTGTTGTTCTCATTTTAGTTCATGGACAGCTTGACTGAGTATAAATCCTTATATTTTTCACCTAAGATACTTTAGATTTTATTTGTAGTCACTTCTTTAATAGAATTTGTGGGTCAGGGGAGTTGCTAAATTTCAGTTTGCTGAATGAACAATGCACCAAATTTAACAAAATGATCCATAGTAGTATTGGGGGGTGAGGAGAAAGTGGTGAGTTTAGTTTTGATGTGAGGTTTGCATGGCTGTCAGACAATGAAGTGAGGGTGTTGAGTTTTAGTCAGGGTCTGAGCCTGGAATCAGTGGTGTGGCTGGAGTGCCCGTTTTCAGGAGGCAGTGCAGGTGTGGCCATTCATGACAATGAATTGAACAAAAGTTAGTGTAGACAGAGAAGATGAAAAATCTGAGTGCTGTCCCTGTGCCCAAACAGAGCTCAGAAAAATAGAATGCCAAAGGAAACTGAGAAAAAGTTGCTATTAAACTGGAAAGAAACCATATTTGAAAGTGACCAAGTATGCCAAATGCTGCAGAATAAGATGAAGATTGAAAATTGTCCAATAGGCCATTTCAAAGTTACTTGAGTTCCTGATAAGATCAGGAAGTATAGCAGGCAAGCCTGACTGGGGAAAAAGTAAAACAAAATTTATTTATATGTTTAATACATATATATATATATATATATATATAATTTTTTAATATTGAAAATTATAGATAATTTCAACAATATCTTTGGACATTAGAAAATTTATCTGTGTGCCATAGTGTCTTTCTTTGTCAATTCTATGACAAAACAAAATGAAACACTTTATATTTGTATAAATGGATGAACAGGAGAAAGAGGTCAGAGCTTAAATGCAAAACACTTTTCTGTTGTTGGCAACCTCAGCAAACCAGAGCAGTTGGGTAGAGATTATTAATATATTTTTTATTTATCTTTGCATCATTTGACATTGCAATGCACTTACATTCAAAGTTAGAATTATATAATAAAATAAAAATAAAATATGTACTAAAGTTTATGTAATAAAAACAAAGTATCCATGGTAGCAACATGTGACCCATGAGTGATTCCTTCCTCCCTCCTGAGCCCATGGCTTTAATGTTGTCAACAGTTTTGTGAGTCTTCCCTTTGGAGCCAGTCTTCACCTCAAAATCTCCATGACACAGTTTTCTAGATAGTCATACCCAATTGACTGCAGTTATTTTTGAATTGAAACTGATTTCCCAACCTTGGTATAGATGATTGCTGTATTTCCTTCCTAGTTTTTGCTTTCTGATTATTCACCATAATTATAAGTGCCTGCACTGTGACAGAAATTGCACTAATGGGAACTATATTTGGAGAAACTGATTGGTCTATGAGCCTAATTATGTGTAAACTTCTTTTTCGGCTTCTTTTATTTGCCTGCTCCTTAAAACTGTGTTTTCCCCAAAGTTCTGGCTGATTCTCTCTTTTTGAACTCCGTACACACACCCTCCCTATTTCATCCACCATCCCCATGGTAGGGATTCCTAATTGGTGCCCCTACTTCAGACCTCTCTGAGTTTGGCACCCTTATATCTGACCCAGCATGTTTAATATGGAAATTATTTTTACTGCCTATTGTGACCCTCCTCTTTTACATTACACTCAGCTTCTGCATTTGACCCTGTTATTTAAGTCAGGCCACTTTGCCTAAGCTATCCTGTCTGAGTAATAACATGAGTCTGTTGGTTTTATCGCCTGTTTACTTTTATCATTCTCTTTTCTGCATTTCCATTGCTGCTATTACCTTAGTTAAACTTTTCTTAGTCTCTTACCTATAGTTTTATCAACTCTCCTGCCTTAAATCTCATATAGTCCACTAATTTACTTTTGCAAAAATGATTTTTTTTCAAACATAAATGATATAATATTAGTCTTTTTCTTAAATTATTCAAAGATACTCTTGCCTTCCATGGTGTCATGTAACCAATGACATTTATAGGCTTAGTAGACTTCCTTGAATATACCCTAGTTTTGACAAAGCTCCAAAGTATATTTTTAGGAAGTACAAGCTTTAATAATTTATAGTTGCCAGTACAGGCTTCAATAATTTATAATTGTCATGGCTATTGATAGTTTGGCAGTGAAAATTTAATAACCATCGTGCTTTGAACAGATAGGTTGTAGATTATCATATGTGCATTTTTGGGTGAACTAGCTATAACTTCATCCTTTACTATTCTACTCATTAACTATTGGAATGAACATGATCTTGAACAGGTTCTTAATTATATTTTAAAAGTAAATTTTTTGCACATTGGAGTACTTTGGCTTTAATTACTAACAAATTACTCATGACCTACTTCATAAATGACCATTTAGTACTGTGATTGGTAAAAACTGGATTTCACACCAAAGTCCAGACTTTTTACCTTGACCTAGGCCCTTCATGGATCAATCAGCCAGTTATTTATTTATCCATCCAACTATCCATTCACCCATCCATTTGTTGAGTGGTTATTGAACATCCATTATTTAATAAGGAATTGTTTGGTAGGGCCTAGGGCTAGACTAGTGGACAAACATAGGCTTTGCTGTTACAGAGTCAATGAGTTTATCACTTCAGTCTTCTATACCCTTTCTTTTATATATGTGTGTCCACTTCTTCTCCCCTCATAATTTTCAGCCAGACTGCCTGTGGTTCCCTGAGGCACAGGGAAAAATCCCTGTGGTGATTTTTCCTCCTAATGAGCTTCCTCATTTTGTCAACCTGGTGAATACTCAACTTAGTTGTACTTCTCTATTCATTGGCTCTTAATATTTCCCTCAATTGTAATTTTAATGTTTTGTCTGTAAGACTTCCACACATAATTCTTTAAAAATCCAGCTCTTAAATCCAAGTTAAGAGAGGACATGGGATGTAGGAGTGTGGTTGTGTGTGTATGTGACATAATTGATGAATTTGGTCCCAGTAGGATAGAAAAAATACTTGGGTTGGGGCACTAGGAGAAATGAATTTTAAAAACAAGCTTGAATATTCTGTAAAATCTACTTTTCTAGAATACATTGTTCCTTAAGATTATAGGATTGCTTTATGCTTTTTTTTTTTTTTTAATTTTATTGTTGTTGTATTACATCCATCCTCTTTTTGCACCCCTTGGTCCCCCTGTTTTATGCTTTTTTAAAAAGATTTTATTTATTATTTTTTGAGAGAGGAGAAGGGAGAGAGGCAAAGAGGGAGAGAGGCATCATTGTATGGTTGCCTGTCACCTGCTTCCAGCTACAGAGGTGGCTGGAGACCTGGCTTGCAATCTGGTTACGTGCCTTGGCTGGGAATGGAACCAGCGACCTTGGGTTTGCAGTCCGGCACCTTATCCACTTGCCCACCAGCCAGGGCTTGTTTCATGTTTTTCTGACTTTATTCATGCAGGTTTCTTTGTAGTAGCCTTTTAGTGTTCTTTTTCTCTTATACACTTGGTCAGATATACAATTGCGAATGTACTTTTCCAGACATTTGATTTTTTAAAACCAGCTTTATTGAGATATAATTTGAATACAAGAAAATGAACTTAATTAACGGTTGACTGAATTTTGAGAAATGTAGCCACCCATGTAACCATAAGTACAATAAAAAATATGTCCCTCACTTCAGAAAGTTTCCTTGTACCTCTTTGTAGTTAGGCTTCCTCCCTACCCCTTGTCACAGACAATCACAGATATGTTTTTGGTCACTATCAGTTTTGTCAGATATTTGATTTAAATACTGTATTCTTCTTCAAAGGCATCTCTTGTCTGTTTTCTTCCCTCCATGGTCCTCTGTACATAGAGCTTGGGAACTGATCTCATTTTTCCTTTGTCTCATTTTCTTTCCTGCTTTCCTCAAACTCGCTTTGCATGCCTCTTTCTTCCTCTTCAGATACCATTATTAATTCATTTTCTTTTATATAAGTCCACTCTAGACTCTGGCCACAAGTCATTACCCAAAGGGCTTCAGTGTCAAAATCTTTAACACTTCCACATTTCAATTACATTACTTCTTTCAACACCTATTTGAAGGAACAGGAGAACCTTTCAAATTACAATTCTGTAAACTCTTACATATTAGCCACTTTCTTCATGGCACCCATCTAATATTTATCAAATTGAAAAAAGTAAAACAAAAGATGGTGGTTAAGCTTACTCTAAAAAACTATACTACACAACCACTCTATTTTGGAGTACCTGGGAATAAGAATGAAATAAGCAGTATTAAAAAATATTTGTGAGTATATTTGGGGGATTATCAGAATGAGTGTATTGGTTCTTTTGTAGTTTGATATCTCATAAAACTGGTATCAAAGAGTTTTATTTATTTATTTATTTTGATGGACATCACAGCTGTTTTTAGTGCTATTTATTTTCCTTGCTTTATTTGGACGTAGGAGGAAATTATTTAGAAGTAGTAATTTAATGCTATTTCAGTTGGCATTTAATTGGGTTTATATGTCAAAAGATAGACAGAACTAGATATTTAATTAGAGGTTTTATAATGGTAAAATATACTATGTGAACAATCTTGTGAACTTTGCATTGTGCTTTCCTACTTGAATATCTTCCAAGGTATGAACCTCTGAAATCCCTCTCCCACTTTTATACAACTATTTATTTTACCCTTCCGTCACTCTCTGACAGCAGAGGTAATCACACCATTGGGTATTTATTCATTCTGAATAAAATTTAACTTCATCCTGCCTGAGACACATCACATAAGTTCTTCTGGAACTTCCTTAGGTAAATAAAAACATTTAGAAATATTTTCCTAGTTGCTTCCTTAAAATCTACTTTTTTTAAAATAAAGATTTTATTTGTTATTTTTAGAGATAGGGAAAGGGAGGGAGGCAGAGAGGGAGAGAAACATCAATGTATGGTTGCCTTTCACCTGCCTCCAGCTAAGGACCTGGCTGGAGACCTGGCTTGCAACCTGGTTATGTGCCCTGGCTGGGAATAGAACCAGAGACATTTGGGTTCACAGGCCAGCACCTATCCACTGTGCTACCAGCCAGGGCTTAATATCTACTTTTTATGGAAATATTTCTTTTTTTTTTGTGGTAAAAATACATAAAACTTACTATCTTAATTATTTTTAAAAAAGATTTTATTTATTTTCATGGAGAGGAGAAGAAAGATAGAGAGAGAGACATCAATGTGGTTGCTTCTTTCATGACCTAGTCTGCAACCCAGGCATGTGCCCTGCCTGGGAATCAAACTGGTGACCTTTCAGTTCATAGGCCATGGCTCAATTCCCTGAGCCACACCAGCCAGGGACATCTTAAGCAGTTTTAAGAATACAGTTTTAATATTGTTAAGTCTTTTCACATTGTTGTGAAACACTAAGTAGCTTTACCCCTCACCCTGGTAACCACAATTCAACTTTCTGTTTCAATGAATCTGACTATTTTAGATACGTTATGTGAGTGGAACCATAAAATATTTGACCAGCCCTGGCACAGGGATAAGGAACCGGCCTGCGAACCCAAAGGTTGCAGGTTCGATTCCCCAGCCAGGGCACATAACCAGGTTGCAAACCAGGTCTCCAGTCAGGTCTGTGGCTGGAGGCAGGTGAAATGCAACCATACATTGATGTCTCTCTCCCTCTCTGCTTCTTTCCCTTCCCCTCTTTCTAAAAATAATAAAAAAAAATCTTAAAAAAAAATTGACCATAGTGGAATTATTTATCATAATGTCCTCAAGTTTTATTCATCTTGTAGCATGTAACAGCATTTCATTTTTTAAAGATGTAATCATATTCCATTGTATGTGTGAAACAGCATTTGTCAATGGACATTTGGATTGCTTCCACCTTTAGTATATTGTGAATAATGCTGTTATGAACGTGAGTGTGTAAATATATTTTTGAGACTGTGCTTTCAACTCATTTGGATATATATCCAGAATTGGGATTTCTGGATCATATGGTAGCCTTACTCATGTTTTTTTGAGGATCCTCCATACTGATTTCCATAGTAGCTGTACCAGTTTACATTCCCACAAACAGTGCACATGGTTCCTCTTTCTCCATGTCCTTGCCAACACTTGATACTTCTTTTTGATCACAGACATTATAACATGTTTAAGATGATATCTCACTTTGATTTTGATTTGCATTTCCTTGATGGTCAGTGCTGTTGTGCATCTTTTCATGTACCTGTTGTTAATTTGTATGTCTTTTTGGAAAATGTCCATTCAAGTTCATTGCCAATTTTAAAATCAGTTTTGTTTTTGTTTTTTTCTCCGTTGAGTTGTTTGAGTTTCTTTATCTCTCTCTTTTTTTTTTTTTTAATTTTATTGTTGTTGTATTACACCCGTCTGCTTTTTGTTCCCCCCTGTCCCCATCCCCATCCACCCATTCCCCCCCAAAGTCAATCCCACCTATTGTCCATGTCCATGGTTCCTTTATACTAAGTTCTTGTCTAAGCTGCTCCCCTTCTTTGCCTCTGCCTCCCCGCTCCCCCCAACCCTGTTCCCTCTGACCACTGAAGGCCTATTCCTTGTATTCATATACTTGGTTCTGTTTTGCTTGGTGTTAGTTTTGTTCATTATTGTCCTGTAATGGGTGAGATCATATGGTATATGTCCTTCACTGACTGGCTTATTTCACTAAGCATAATACTTTCCAGTTCCATGCATGTTGTTGCAAAGGTTTGGAGTTCCTTCTTTCTTTCTGCTATGTAGTATTCCATTGTGTAGATGTACCAAAGTTTTTTGATCCAATCATCCGCTGATGGGCACTTAGGCTGTTTCCAGCATTTGGCTTTTGTAAATAAGGCTGCTATGAACATAGGGGTACGTAGGTTCTTATGAATTGGTGTTTCAGGATTCTCTGGGTATAGTCCAAGTAGTGGAATTGCTGGATCAGGAGGAAGTTCCCTATTTAGTTTTCTAAGGAAACTCCATACAGTTTTCCATAGTGGCTGCACCAGCCTGCATTCCCACCAACAGTGCCCCGGGGTTCCCTTTGCCCCCACATCCTCACCAACACTTGTTGTTAGTTGATTTGTTGATGATTGCCATTGTGACAGGGGTGAGGTGGTATCTTATTGTGGTTTTAATTTGCATCTCTCTGATGGCTAGTGATGTTGAACATTCTTTCATATGCCTCTGGGCCCTTTGTATGTCTTCCTCAGTGAGTGGTCTGTTCAGGACCTTTGCCCATTCACAAATTGGGCTGTCTGTCTCCCTGGTGTTGAGTGGCATTAGTTCTTATATATTTTGGAGATGAGACCCTTGTCTGAGGTATCATTGGCAATTATGTTTTCCCATACAGTTGGTTCCCCTTGAATTTTGCTGATATATTCTTTAGCTGAACAGGAACTTTTCAATTTGATATAGCCCCACTTGTTGATTTGTTCTTTGATTTTCTTTGCCCTTGGTGAAGTATCAGTAAACATATTTCTGCATAGGATATCTGAAATGTTACTGCCTGTATTTTTCTCCAGGACCTTTATGGTGGCACTGCTTATGTTTAACTCCTTTATCCATCTTGAGATTATTCTGCTGTATTGTGTAAGTTGGTGGTCTAGTTTTATCATTTTGATGTTGTTGTCCAGTTTTGCCAACACCACCTGTTGAAGAGACTGTTTTTACTCCATTTTATGTTCCTTTCTCCTTTGTCGAATATTACTTGACCGTAGAGTCCTGGGTTTGTTTCTGGGCTCCCTATTCTGTTCCGTTGATCTGTATGTCTATTCTTATGCCAGTACCAGACAGTTTTTGATGACAGTGGCCTTGTAGTATAGCTTGATGTCAGGTATCATGATTCCTCCTACCTTGTTCTTCTTTCTCAAGACCTCTGTGGCTATTTGTGGGCATTTTTGGCTCCATATACATTTTTGAAGTTTTTTTTTTTTTTTTCTATTTCTGTGAAGTCTGTCCTTGGTATTTTCATGGGGATTGCATTGAATCTATAGGTTGCTATGGGTAGTATAGACATTTTAATGCTGTTAAGTCTTCCCATCCATGAACATGGTATATGCTTCCATTTATTTGTACCTTCCTTAATTTCTTTCTTCAAAGTTTTGTACTCTTGTAAGTGCAGGTCTTTTTTAACCTCCTTGGTTAAGTTTATTCCTAGGCACTTAATTTTTCTTGTTGCTATGGTAAATGGGATTTGTTTTCTCTCTTCTG
>PVIW01016559.1:0-16326 GCA_004026585.1 Noctilio leporinus | reverse complement strand
CAAAATTAGTTAAACTAAAAACTAGCTAGAGTACTGAACTCCTAGCACTACCTGCTGGGTTGTTGGACTCAAATAATTATCAAAGTTTGACTTGCATATTCCTTAACCATCTAGTTTTATAGATGGTTGAAAAAGTAGCTGTTGGTGGGAAGTAAAGGATAGAAACATTGCCGCTTACTTTCAAAAGATGCTTCTTGTGCACCATTCTCTTTCATTCTGCCCTCAAGTTATATAGAGCTTCAGCTGTAATAATATATGGGAAAGTGAAATCATACTCTATTTGCTTTGGAAATAAATTTAATCTTGGCAAAAAAGTCAAGTGTATTCACGATAAACAAGTGTCTTAAGAGCTGCTAGAAAGTCTTACCTTTAGCAGGTAGGTGTGCGTGATGACTGCAGGTCTCCAGGCATTTTCTGCTAAGCAGTTGCCACAAACGCTCAGATAGTCTATGGGTGTCAGTTTTAGGTTGGGATTGTTTTGTGTATGAAAGGCAAAATCTTAAAATGGAATTCATTGTTAGGATTATATAAAAATATCTCCCACTTAAGGAAAACATGCAAGTTAGCAATGTTTTCTTTTACCTGCTTTCAGCATACTGATTTAAATAATCCAAGTATATAACTTGATGAAATAAATACCTTCTACGGTTGATTATCATTACTGTCATTGTTGCAACACATGATTATTAAGAACTATAGTATATGCGAGGCATTTTCTGAGAGCTTTTTATGTATTTATTCATTTAATCCTATGAAATGAGCATTATTGTCCTTAATTTGCAGGGTAGAAACTAAAACTGAGGTTCAAACAGAGCAGGGAATTGCTGGCAGCCTTTCTTCAGGAGCCATGTTGTCAGGCAATATTTAAACATTATATCTCATTGTCTGTCTGTGCTTTGGTCTCATAATGAATTCTCTAATAATGGAAGGTGTCATACAAGTGCCCAATACCACAAGTACAGTAAGTTGATACTCACTAATCAGGTGCTACGACAGAAGGACACATTGTGGCAAAATCTCCTAACACTTCATGAGTCCTACAGTTACCTATAGTTTTGTTCACTCTGTGCTGGAAATAAAGCTCAATTTTAAAAACTAATAGGTAATGTTAGATAAAATATTAGGCATTATATTTTCAAAATATTTTGATTAATCACCTAATTATTCCAAGTTCCCTTTTTTAATTTTTATTCTCTCATGAATGTTCCATTTCTTTTTTATTTCAAATTTAGAATAGTGATTTCATGTTGGTTTTCCACACCTTGCTTTAAGTATATAGAACTTAAAACAATAAGGAACTGGAATAAGTCAAGAGTCAAATAAACCTACCCCAAGAAGGAGGGATAGAATAGTTGAAAATAGAAAAAATGAGTACTTTGCAAACACTTTTACAAATATTAATTTTCAGACTTCTTTTTTCCATTTCTCATTTATGGATCAGTAATTTCAAGATGTCAATGAAATCATGAATATATTATAAATATTTAAACACAGACATTTTTTAAACAGTAAAATACTAATTCAGCTAATAAAGAAAAGTGGACCTCTGAACAGTTGGCATCCAACTTCTTGCTCATGTGCTTGACATAGTCAGGGTGAGACTCGGCTCCATTTTCACCCAGAATATTCACTCCAGCTGCCACTCAAACTCCACAACTGCTTGAATTATAATGTTTTATTTGAAATATTGCTCTTTCAGGGAGCTGAAATGAAATCACATAGAATTGAACACTTTTGACTATTATTACTACTACCATTAATAATAATAATGAAAGCAGTAACTACCATTTATTGAGGACTTGACCATATGTCAGAGCTGTCTTAGTGCGTCTCCCCCTGCCTTCCCAGTCCCCACATAACAGCCAAGAGGTGAGATGATATAACTTACATCTGTTACCTGGGTGTTCCTGACAGTTCAGGCTAGCAAGGAGAATTTTACCAGGTGCTTGGTAAGAGTATCCTTAAAACATTCTTTTTTGGGAATTTTCTATTTCCCTTTACACCAAGAGCTCCAATATAGAAGACATAACTTGATTAGAATTATAAATGGCAGTGTATAAGAATTTTGCAGTGTTTCCTCATTTGACAAAGCTTTCCAAGTATTTTAAACTGCATTTAACAAGCCCAATTAAATGAATTCCTGAGACATTTGAAAGAACCTTTGAAATACCGCAGGGCAGAAGGAAAAGGCCTTTAAAGTTTAAACCTTGGAAATTTTGTCACTAAGGAAAGGGATATGCACTATGAGTGAGAGTCTTGGCTTTTGGGTGGATACAATTAAGACCCTTTTCATAGCCGTTTTAATTCTCCCACCCATGCCGCCTCCGTAGGTGACTTTGCACCCCTGGCAAGGCTGGGCTGAGGCAGCAACAGCTCAGGGCAGCTGCAGGTGGTGGCTGGCTCCTCCCCTTGCTCCTCTGTGGCCTGGGCTCTCTTGCTGGTTCCACAGCAGGAGAGGTGGTGGCAGCAGCCGCTCCCTTCTGGCCTCCAGAGGGACACACTGAGCTGGTGGCCAGAAAGCCAGGAAGGAAAGTGCCTGTGGTGTGGGTGAAATCTAATGGGGTGTCCTTTGGGCCCCAGGGTGCCAGGCATGTGGGGCACCAGGAATGTGGGGACCCCTGACCTGCAGAGATCTCTCAGTGCCTCAGATGAGACCAATACTTCCCAGGCAGCTTGTGCCGGCAGGGAGAAAGCTGGCTAGGGGCTGGGCGCCCAAAGCCCTATTCCCCCATTCCCAAAATTTTTAATGAAAGTAGTAAACCTAAAAAATGGAGCTTGCCAATCAATGCTCAACAATGCTAATTACAGGAAAGCAGATATTGTTCAGGACCAACAAGTGAGGGAGCACTGAGATTTCACTCAGGTCAGGATGTGCATTCAAACTCTAAAACCTCTGCTGATGATACCACATAGGAATTGGAGGGGTGAGAGAACAGGCCAGACTTCAAAGGGGCTCAGGTATGTTCTCATGGTCCCATTTCCATGGGGCCCACTGGCTTTAGCATAGAGGCATATATGAACCCAGCTTTCCCAGTTTTCCTGTCAGGTCTTAGAGGATTTGCCTGGCCTGTTTGGGGCTCTAAGCCTCAATGCTGTCCCAGGGGAACCCCGACAAGAATGATTTTTGAAGAATACAAATACATATGAAAAGAGCCTAAAGTGGCTAAGACAGAATAAGCACTTAAATGGTCGCAATATTACTTATGTAACCACGTACAGGATTTAATAGAAAACAAGCTTGTATTAAACAAAAAATAATTTATGATTGTTTAGTCCACTATAAGTTAAGTACTTTCTGGTGTCTCATTTGTGCCCCTTCACAAGCTTTAAGTGTTGATGGTTGGTTACTACTTTATTTTAAAAATCCACTGATCTTAAGAGTGGTAATTTCATACAATTATTAAAAAAGATACCACTCTCTGTATAGAGGCCCAGAAATAAAACAAAAAGTATTTTTTATAAGATCCAGAAAACAATGGTTAAGATAGGCACACTCACAATTCTTGTAAGAACATGTTGCAGAAGATAAATCTCATGTGAGCCCTCATTTCTTAGCTGTGCAAAAACTATGAAATTCTTAATCATTGGATGTTTCCCCACTTTTGCACTGTTTGAGTTTCAACACTGATTTTTATGACATTTTATTACACTGGAAATCATTTTGAGAGGAGGGTGGGCATGACAAAGACCAACCTGTCTAGAGTAAGCAAGCCCTTATCTCTTTGCCAGTACAAATCCTTACATGGAAATCGTTTGTCAAGTTTCCAGAAAAGAAACCATGGTGTTAAAGTGTTAAAATGCAGAATCTTTTATATTACCTGGCATATGTGAGTCTTTCCTCAAATATGGAGACTTCTCTGTCTCTTACCGACTGCAAAGCATTGTACAATGGTTCATGGTAATGAGCTTCACCTAGTGTTCACAACTTGACATTATTTTAATACTAAAAGAAAAAACTTTAAAAACAAAATATTGTAATAGAAATAATTTCACCAAGAGGCAAAAGTTTTAAACTGAAAGTTAAATTTCTCCTTTAAAGAATAAGCATTTCTTCAAGTTTCAGTAAAAAATACAAAGAATCAGGCCATTTGAATTCTTCAAGCAAAACAATAAACTTCTCACCTATTGTGCCTGCCTCTAACTAGGTTCTATTCTCATTTACGTATTCAATCAACACTAACTATGTTCCAGGAACTAGAACATAGGCTTCTCAAGGCAGACACCTCAAATCAGGTCTTCATTCTGATGGAGTTTATGTTCTGGTTTGGAGATGATGGACAATTGATAAGGAAAATATCATGTAGTGACAAGGAACATGCAGAGAATTAAAATAGAATAGGAAAAGAGAATGGCTAATTTAGAATGGGTAGTCAGGAAAGGTCTCTCTGAGATGTGACATAATTAAACTTCCACCGGAATACCATGAGAAGACATTCATATGGGATAACAGAGGAGAAAAGAAGATTCATGGAAGGAAGGCAATTAGGTAGAAACAACCTGACCTGAAGGAGAAACAGAGAAGGCCTATGTGGCTGAAACAGGGGAGGCAAAGGGATAAAAGCAGATGGTGATTTACAGAGGCAGGAACTGCTCACAGACTAAAATGACTTAGAAATGTGAAAGCATATCTCTAATGTTAAAGCAATGTAATAGTTTCAAATTTGAAAGCTACTGTAATGATTTCATTTTTGTTGTTCACATCTTTCAAAGGCTTTTTAACGTAAATACAAAATATTTTATTAACTTTTTGGCTTTACATTAAAAAATGGTGATCTTACATATACTTTATGAATTTTATCTTCCTGTTTCAGTATTTTAGCAATATTTTTATAGAAGGATTTCATAAATCAAATGAAATTATCTTTTGTGTACCACTCAGTCAATAAAAGTGCTATGTGACTAAAATGTTTGTAGCAAAGAGCGGGTAGAGAAATGTCTATATTTTTCTTTTGATTTATAAATATAAGTGAGAAGATTCTCATGAGAAAACATATTCTGTATTTTTAATTTTAATTACACTTGGGAGTGGGGGTAGACTTGCCTTAATGGAAGAGACTGAAATTCAAGCCTAGGGACATCATTGCTTTACTGCTATCTTATTTAAGCATTTAGGCATATCGAGAGCTTGTATTATCTAAAAAATATAAAATCAAAAGTCCTGCTTCATTAATAGAGCAATATTTAAGAAGTGTATTGTTTCTAAACAGAGAAATGATGCTGGAAAATGTCAGAGTCCTTCTTACTTAACAGAGACGCAGTAGTCCCACCACACATTCCTCCATGCTGCCTGGTAAGAAAGTTCCTCTTGTTCAGCACACCACTCTTTCTTTTCATGATCTCATCCTCTCAAAGAGGCAGAGTCTCAAATTCTGCAAGGCCTGAACAGGAGTTTAAAAACATTTTAAAAAGAGTACAAGAGGGACTGTAGGTAGAAATGCAGTGTCTCCCTCCACAACCAAGAAGGACCACATCTACCTCACAACTAGACACAACCTGAAGTTCTAGAGTCAGGAGTAGAACTCAGCTCTAGTCAGGCTTAGAACTCAAGCTCGTCTATTCCAAGGCCTAAGCTTCAAACAATGAATGTATGTATGTGAATAGCCCAAAATTTCAAACTGAAAATTTGATTTTCAGTTTGAAAATCAAATGACATCTATACGGCCTGTACAGAAAATAATCCAAAGTATAAAATCAATATTGTCACAAATAATGAGGCTTATAACATTTACCTGTCAACTTATTCCACTTTCTTCTTTACCTTTTTCACTCAAGCTAGAAATAATTGTATGGCTTCCTTCATCAAATGTAGCATTTCCGTTTGTCACAGAACACTTCTCTCAATGAGGAAATTCTCTTTTGATGTTGGTGAATATACACTATAGATTTTGATGGAAAAACTAACAAAGGTCACAAACAAAACATAGTGAACCGTTTATACTTTAAGACACAATGGCATTTAGGCCTGGAAAAACAAATTTGTGACATAATTTTTGAATGAGTATAACATTATAATAACAATATAATACAAGGGAAAGTTACATGCCAAACTTACTTATTCATATAAACAGCCTTGTTTAAATAGAGCAGCGGACCCCAGTACAATTCTAATTGTTCTTACAGGGGTTTTACCTGAAGTTCAAGCTGATTAATAATCACAGGTACACAAATTAAATGCACAATGAAACACCACTGAGACATGATCAATTGACAAAAACTAGACAGCTGATATGAGGTGTTGGGAAACCCACACCAAAGATGATGAAACTAACAAGTGATGGGAAGGATTAGCACTCAGATTTCTCTGCTCCAAGGCCTTCACTTTAAGCCAGGCACATAGACTCATATATGATATTAGTCCTGTAAGTAGTTTCAGTTCTAAAATCATGCCACCTACACTCACAGTGTTTATACATGTGTCCTGGCAGGTGCTTCAGCTGGTTGAGCATCATCACACACACTAAAACTTGTAGGTTTGGTCCCCGAGCAGAGCACATAACTAGATTTCAGGTTAAATCCTGCTCAGGGTGCATCCAGGACACAATCAACTGGAGTTTCTCCCTCACATGGCACCCTCCATCACCTTCCTCTCTCTCTGGAATAAACAAATGTATTCCTCTGGGAGGATCAAAAAATGACTATCTCTCCTGGGCCCGCAGACAGAGGAGCAGGCGTGTACACTTCGGAGGATTTCAAAATTATCCTCCAATAAATACAGGTAGTTCTCACTGCCAGCCTTGATCTGCATTGGTTGGGTGGTTCAGTCAGTTGGAGCTCCTGCCACGTCCCCCACCCCCAAATGAAAGATAATAATTTCATGCACAGATCCAGGAAGTAAACAAAGTGCACCTCTACACTGCAGAAGGTCACACCACTAAGACAGTAAGTCAAAGCAGACCAATCTAAGAAGCAGAAACAAACAAGAGCCACCTGAAATGGGGGGACAAAGAAATAAACCCTCAGCAAGTGGAAAGGAGGAATCCCCAGGAAGAGTACAAAATGAAATAGAGGCAAGCATCCTATCAGACAGGGAATTCAAAATAATGATGATAGAGAAACTTACTGAGCTCATTGAGCTCAAAGAAAACTTCAAACAACTCCAGGTAAAGTACAAGGAACTTTCTGAGAACTACGCAAGCATTATAAAGGACAAAAAAACCAGTAAGAACCAGGAGGAAATGAAGAATGCAATCAAAAGCAGGGTAGAGAAAGCAGAGGATCGGATTATCAAGCTGGAGGTCAATGTAGAAAAAAATTCCCAGGCAATGCAACAAAAGGAAAAAAGACTAAAAATGAATGAAGAGGTTTTAAGAGAGCTGCAGGACAACATGAAACATAATAACATTCGTATCATAGGGATACCAGAAGGAGAAGAGGAGGAGCAAGGGATGGAAAACCTGTTTGAAACAGTAATGACAGAAAACTTCCCTATCTTGAGGAGAGAAAAAGTCATGCAAGCTCAGGAAGTATAGAGGGTCCCAAGGAAGATGAACCCAAACAGGCCCACTCCAAGACACATCATCATGAAAATGGCAAATTTCAAAGACAAGGAGAAAATCCTAAAAGCAGCAAGAGAGAAATAGCTAATACATACAAGGGGGCTCCTATAAGGTTATCAGCTGATTTCTCAACAGTAACACAACAAGCTAGAAGGGAATGGCAAAAAATATTTCAAGCAATGAAAAGCAAAGTCCTGCAACTAAGAATACTCTACCCAGCAAGGCTGTCATTCAAAATGGAAGGTGAAATAAGGAGTTTCCCAGACAAAAAAAGTCTGAAAGAATACATCTCCACCAAACCAGCATTGCAAGAGATGCTAAAGGGTCTGCTTTAAGAAGATGAAGAAACAGACTGATAGGAACACAGGTACAAAGGAAAAAATAGATAATGAATAAGTACCTCTCAATAATAATCTTAAAGGTAAATGTATTAAATGTACCAATCAAAGTTGGATAAGAACCAACTTTAACTTATGAATGCTTTAGAATGATCTTGTTATAAATAGATTTTACTAAATAAGGTATAATTTTGTATATTGTACCTGCATTAGTACAAGTTAAGATTGGAATTATTTCACAATATGGGAAAATTATGTTCTGATAACTCAGAAAAATCAAATGCAGTTAAGGAAAAAGAAAAAAGTAAGAAAATGTGGATGTATATTACATAGAAGATATGCTATCTTTCTTATTCACTGTTACAAAATATGTGCTTATTTGTGGGTGTGTAATATGTAGACTTTGTTAGCAATTTATGTTTTAAAGAGCAATCAAGTGGTCATGAGTGTGTTATGAAATCAGTCAATCTTTAGGTTAGAAAAGATTCTGAGAATGAAGACCAATTTGGATGGAAGTTGCAAACTACTAAACTATGATTTGTTTGAGAATATATATTCTCATATTAGCATGTAAATTAGATGAGATTCCTTTCAAATAGATTGTGGAAATACACATTTCCAGTTATGAAGGCCCCCAAACTGGGGATGTTTGGGAAAAGGAGTTAATGCTATAGTAAACTTTATTATTGAAATGTGAACATACCTAATCTCTACCTCAACAGACTCTTAAATAGTTCATGGGTTAGTTTAGGACAACACAGAAAGTCAACCACAAGTTCAAAAAATAGCTAGAATACCATTATACAAAATTATTTAAATCCTAGGGATTTTTTTTTTTTACCTCAACTTAGTAGACATAATAATTTCTACTCTGGGGACCGGCTGAGCACTGCAAGTGCCATTATTTCTGAAGGCTTCAACTTGTAAAACACATGTAAAGGAAAAACAGAGGGTACTGAAAGAAGTAAGACCTGCACACAGCCTAAATAAACAAACAAACAAATAAATAAATAAATCTATTATTTAAGATGGAAGATGCCAAAAAGTATAAGTTGTAGTTCCAGTGGCTTAAAATAAAGTTGAGTTATATTATTTGAGGGGGGAGGATCTGACTCAAAAATCAAATTCCTTTTTTACTATGGGTTTGGCACTGTCTCTAGGACAACTTTCACAAAAATGAGTTCTGCAATACACCATTTCTGTGATATATTTCACAGAAATAGCATTCCATAGTAAAATCAGTATTCAAGAAGAAAAACTGCTTAATCTTGCTACAGTATATCTAAAATAATCATTTAACTGTAATAATCATGTAAGCTATTGGCACATTTTAAATTTTTTGTAATAACTCTTCAAAGTCCAGTATGTACTTTAAATATGTGTAAAAATAATGTATGTTAATAAATGTATTTTTGCATGTGTTTGGTAAAAAAAAAATGACTATCTATGATAGCCCTCTATTTTGTACCATAAATTGATTCTAGTTTCTTGGTTACTTTTTTCACCCAAATGAGAGAGAGTTTTCCTTTGGCTCCCTCTTCAAATGCAAAGCTTCCTAGGGATCCATTTCCTCACAAACCACCTTCCTGAGAAGCATGCAAATCAGCACAACTGCTTGAAAAAACAATTTCACATTCTATTATAAGGTTGAAAATGGACATACTAGGTGACCTACTCATTCTACACGGAGATTACCAAGGCCAGTGAGAAATTAATGAGCTATAGCAACACACAACATCAATCTCACAGATGTAATTAATGACAAAACTAGTTGTAGAAAAATGCACATATAATTTCTTCAAGCTTAAAAAGAAAAACTATAATATATTTACCAGTTCATACTCTCGTGACAAGATCACCTAAGCCAGTGATAAGCACGCAGCAGAAGATAAGACTTACCTTCACCTTCGGGAGGGAGCACAGAGGGTTGGGACAGAGACCACTGATTGATGTAACAGTACTGACAACATTCTCCTTTGCTTTATGTCCCTTCTCCATAGATATCCCATAGATTTTCCTTAGTTGCTGGCCATGAAGAATAAAGTTAGTTGTTAGAGAAGACATTTGAAAAGTAGGAAAGGTAGTATTGCAGATTATGACTGTAAGTCTAAGGCCTTACATAATTCATCCAGGTATGAACAAAGTCTCCAGGACTTCTGTCAGGAATACTCAAATGGCAGAGGTTGTGAATTAGTGACACCTGTTGTCTTAATCTTGTTTGAGGTATTCTGGGGAGAACGGATTTGGCAACAGTATTAAAAGGCATAAATCAAAACCATAACCACTAAATGACAAAGGCAAAGATCCACTTGTCTCTATGCACCCAAGCCTTTTGGGCAGGAAGGAAACCAGTTTAAGTGAAGACCACAGACCCACCCAAACCCCATACTTCACCAACCCAAACACCTAGTTCAATCAAACCCTTCAGTCTCAGGAGGTGGAGATGCAGGTGGGCTTCTTAAGTGAGGCCTCGATGCAACCAGTCACTAAGGTGATGAGATCATTGGCTTATGTCCTATGAAGACAGAAGGAAGAATACTCAAGTTAAATGACACAACATTAGTTTCTTAATGTGTAAATAGCTATGACCATTTCAGGTGCCCAGGTGACAGGAGGAGCTTTGAACTTAGAATGGTGATGACCAGCTCATGGGGCTGTGAAAGGTTCTGCTGGTGACTGGGACTGGGCCTCTTAGCTAGAGTCAGCAGCTGCGGTCAGGTGGGCGGCCCCTCTGGGAAGCTGTGGAGGGAGGGCCCAGGGACTGTCCACAACATCAGCTCTGCCTCTGCTGACACTACGGGCAACATCTTTCCTGAGCTGAATGACAAGCTCACTGGAATGGCTTCCATGTCCACACCCCTAAGGTGTGGGCTGTGGATTGACCTGCTGCCTGGAGAAAGCTATCAAATACAATGATGTCAAGAATATAGTGAAACAGGCAGCAGAGGCCCTGTCAAGGGGATCCTGGACTATATTGGGGGCCAGGCTGTCTCCTGTGACTTTACTAGTGATGCTTATTCCTGCCATTGCCCTCAGAGACCACTTTATCACTCTCTTTTATGGTACAACAATGGATTTGGCTACAGCAACAGGGTGGTGGACCTTATGGTGCACATGGCAACCAGGAAAAGAGCCCCTGCACCACCAGCCCCAGCCACAGGAAGAGAGGCCCTCACCTGCCAGAGAGTATCTGCCTCAAATTGATCCCCAACCCTCCAAAATCTCCTGACCTCTAGTTTCCATCCTAGTCCCCTAAAGGGGGAGGAGCCTAGAGAGCCCTACCTTTTCATGTACCATCAATAATGTTCACCCTAACCCTCAAGGAAAAAAACAAAACAAAACACTTAAAAAGCTGTGTTGGGGAATCTAAAAATAACTTGCAGCCATTAACTATAGAGTCACATGGTGTGAAAGAGAACAGAAGTACCCCACAAGCTGGCCATGGGGTCGGATGTTCTAAGAGGGTGCCATGCAGTTCTGAATTAAAACCTGAAATAAACCGTGTCACAGGTGATTGTGAAACCTCCCCAGTCAAGATGAAAGGGAGCTGCCACCAGTAAAGCTGAACCCTGCCTCGGAATAAGAAGTATGGACATCTATTTCCCTGGCAAAAGACGGTACCTCTGCTTTATCTGTTCTGCAACTAGCCTGATTAGGCAGGGCTCAATGTCTTGGGGTGTTTTAAAGGGAGTAAGAAGACTTAATGCACAGTTCTTCCATTCTTCTAAATCTATATAACCTTTAAATAAACTATTCCTTTCCTTTTCACCAATATAAATAAATCAATCCTGTTTGACCAGGTTTTTGGCATCTCTCTTAAAAAATTATGGATACTAACCTTTGGAATTGCACTTTTTCAGGAGCAAGAGAGGGGGAGAAAAGGGGAGGAAAGGGAAGAGCTTAGTCAAGGAACCAGTATACATGACCCATGGACATAAACAATATGTGGGCATTGACTATGGGATTGGGGTGAGATGGGTGATGAGGGGAGAGGAATGGGGGAAACATGGGACAACTGTAATAAGAATGGGTGAAAGATTTTTTAAAAAATTTTATTGATGTTGTATTACATCCATCCCCTTTTTGCTCGGAATGGGTGAAAGATTTAAAATGCCCAATAAAGGGGGAATGACATCCTGTGTTGACAGATTAGAAGACAAATTGCTGAGGTGTCAATACTGTCTAAATGAGCACATAGTCAATGCCATTTCAATGCAAACTTCATCATCCGTTTTTACTTAAAGAGAAAGCTGGTCACCAAATTCCCATTAAATTGCAAAGAGCCAAAGGAATATAGAAAAAGAACAAAAATAGAGGACTCACACTTCTGATAACGGATACACACCCAGAAAATGTTAAAAACTCTGAAATAAAAAAATTAAAAAAAAAAAGATATCTGCGTTCTTTTAAGTGACCAAGAGATCTGAAGCTCCTGCCCCATAGGAAATAATACACGGATAGTAATAAGTATATTAATAAATGTTCCATATCATCACTCATGAAGAAACTACAAATTAATACTCCAATAAGACACTGATACTTTATATTGGAATACTTAACATAAAAATAATTTTAAAGCTGTCATATCTTTCATGGCATGTGAAGAAACAAACTGTGGTCTGTTCATACAATGAAATACTACTGAGCAATAAAAAGTAATGCACTGTTGATTCAAACAACATGAGAAAAATTTAAATTATTCCAGGTTCTTCTACATTATTATGACTATACAAGTAGCTGTGGTCTTGCTCCCCTGGAAGGCCCTGAATCTCTAGCAGAGGTAACTGTGCAGTGCTAAAACAAAAAAGGGGGTCTGTCAAGCTAAGGGGAACCCTGGGAGCAGGGGGCCTGGCCCAGCTCCCAAACACAGGTAAGCAGCTGTGGCATCAGCACCTGTGGGACTGTGCTCTGCTTTTTTGTCCCATCAAGTCAAACATGTAGTACCTCATGGAAGAGGAGAAATTAGACCATCACATCCATCCATGTCCTTACCATTTCTGTTTCTCTTCCTCCGTTTCTGCAGATGCCAGCTTCCTCCTTCATTTCCCAGAAAGACCCTGAAGATTCCTCCTACTTGCCTGGTCCACCCCTTCATTCCCAAACCCTCTATTACCTGTATGACCTCTCAGCCCCAAGTGAAATGAGAAGCAGATTTGAGAGCTTCCACTCCCTCCTCTCCAGTGTCTGGCCACTGAAGAAAGCCTGTGCTGTGATGCTGCAGGAATTCAGGAGTGTCCCCGGGACACCTCGCATGCAAAAGACCCTGTGTTGAGGCTCAAAGAAAGGGCTTGTGTATTGTAGGGACTCTGTAGATGGCATGTGGGTTTTTGGCAGAGCGACTTGGGGCCCATCAGCAAGGCAGTTCCCACTAGAGCCAGAGCCAGAGAGGAGACCCTGAGAGGAGAGCTAGGGAGGTGGGGTGGTGTCCATGGGAATAAAGTTGGAGTCAGAATTAGAGGTGGGTGGCGTGGTGTCCATGGGGACAATGCCATTGTCACTGTCAGATGAAGGTGGCGTGGTGTCCATGGGGACAACGTCATTGTCACTGTCAGATGAAGGTGGTGTGGTGTCCATGGGGACAACGCCATTGTCACTGTCAGATGAAGGTGGCGTGGTGTCCATGGGGACAACGTCATTGTCACTGTCAGATGAAGGTGGCGTGGTGTCCATGGGGGCAACTTCCATGTAGCAGTCAGAGGTAAGTGGAGAGATGTCCACGGAGACTACCTCAGTGTCCAAATCAGAGGAAAGTGAGGTGGTGTCCATGGAGACAAAGTCCGTGTCATAATGAGAAGTGAGTAGAGTGGTGTCCATGAAGGCAATGATAGATTCCCAATCACAGGAAGGTGGGGTGGTATCCACGGGGACATCATCATCCCAAGCAGGGTTGGGAGCCAAGCTTACACATGAGCCAGCTGAGGGGCTGGCACTCATTGCACAGGTGGCTGGCAGTCTGGTGGACAAACGTGAACTAGGGCGAGGGACAGGCTGCAGGGAAGAACACATGGGCTCTGGAGCCCCACAGCCCAGGATGGCCTCCTTCCCACCATTCAGCGCTTCCCTCTCTGGCTCCAGGCCTTTGGCCCTGACGCTGTAACCAGGCTGGGGAGCTGGTAGCAGCATGAAAGGTTGCCCTCGCCTGCATGGCAACAGACAAACCTTTCGTTTTGGGGGCCTGTCACAGGAGGGTGAGGGGTTCGGCAAGGCTGGATCCTTCCCGCAGCAGTGGTCTTGGAGAGTCTCAGGTCGGCCCTCCCTCTGCACCAGCCCAGCAGCTGGCGAGGGAGCCTGGTGGCCCTGTGGCCTCAGGGTCTTTGGGGAGCTCTGGGGCAGCCTGGAGGGGCAAGTGGGGGCATGCCTCCTCCTCTGCCCTGGTGGGCAGCCTCCAGTGGAGCTGTTGGAACTAATGATGGGGTTCCTACGAAGGCTGGAGGCCTGGTGTATCCTGTGGCTTCCCTCTCCTGGGCTCTGGGAGGGGAGGACTGTCCGCACAGGCCCAGGCCAGCGCACAAAGGCACTGAGGCCTCCCTGGTCCCCCGGGAGTCTAAAGGGAGCCGTTCCTTCCTCAGAGCCACCAGCCTGGCTCTCTAGGTCACCCGAGGCTTTCTGCTGCTCAGCTATCCTTCTCCTGTAGTTTCCGCAGGCCCACTCCAAGCATCGCCTGCACACGGGGGTGAGTAGCACCCCCAGGAGAAACCACAGGGTCTGGAGGAGATGCAAACATACTCTTATGGGAGCCAGGACAGGCCATAGAGGCAAAGAGGGCAGATACCTGCAGGTTGGCCTTAAGGTGGATGGAGGCTCCTGGACAGCTGGCTGTTGCGGGTGGTCCAGTGGAGAACTGGCATCATGGGGAGCTTGGTGCTGTCGCCCAGGTACCCAGCGAGGGAGTTGGGGGCAGAATCTGCGGATGTAGTTGCCCATTGGTCAGGTCAGTGAGGTCTGTCATCACAGTAAGATCCAGAAATCACCTTCAGCAGCCAACAACACTGTTGAAAGCTCCGAAGTGTCAGTTGGACCAGTTGCCTAGGATACACTTGGAACTTCCAGTTGGGGTCGGGGGAGGAGCAGGAGCAAAGAAGGGGCGGAGCTTGCAAAGAACCTGGGGGAGGGGCAGGCCCAGAGTCCCCTAGAGGACCCATGGGTGCTTTCCCTTGCCTAGCTGGGGCAGGGGCAGGCAAATGCCGCCCAACCTCAGCTCCCCAGGTTGATAATCACTCTCAGGCCACAGAGGCCTGAAGGAGACTGCATTCTCTAGGCTACCACCACTGCTGCATCTGCTAGGTGCCAGTCCCCTGCAACAACTTCTCGGTGTGGTAGTGCTTGGTGTTCTTCAAGGCCACCCTGTTCCATCATTGGGATGCTAGCAAGGCTCCCAGGGGGTCCCATGAACATCTGACAGGTGACTATGTTCTCATAGTCACCTTTGATGTTGGTGAAGCCCTTGTAGCCAGAGACACTGATGCCCACCTTTCCCCGCAATCTGATCTGCCATACAGTGGCCTCAGTCCTTCCTCAGTGCCAAAGCTCTATCAGGAGGGTGTTGGCCTTGACAGAGGACACAGAGGCCATTGCCTCTCCCCTTTCCTTCTTGGCTTTCTCAAACACTGCCTCCTCATCCTCCTCCTTGGCTAGCAGGCCAAGATTCCTGAGTGCTTGTGCCAGCTCCCAGTCCCTGCCAGGCCCTTGCTATCTGGCTTTGTCCCCTGCTGCAGGGCCAGGACAGCCTCAAGCTGGGGCAGCTTAGAGAGCTCAAAGTGCCCCTGGTAGGGAGGCACGTCCTTGCCTTGGAGCTGCTGCTTCCCTGCAAGTGAAGAAGGTCAGGGGCATAAAATGGTAGCTACAAAATAGCCATGGCAATGTCAAATACAGTTTTGGGAATATAGTCAACAGTATTGTAATAAGTGTGTTTGGTGCCAGATAGATACTTTTCCATAGATTGATTAAATTGTTCACTTTTCATATGTCATAAATGTCTAATCACTATTTTATACACCTGAAACTAATATAATAATGGCTTGTCTATTATTGTTTCCCTGCATGCAAGAATCAGGGGTCCTCCAGTGGCCCCTCCTCACTCAGGGGTCTCCCTTGGAGGCTATAGCAGCCTGTCCCTAGGGAATATCCCTGTGAGCTCCTCATGGGTCTCCTCTTCAGCCTCTTCCTGGCCAGCTGGTGAGGCTTCCTGCTTGCTGGGCCCCTGAGCCTCAGTGGCTGGTCCTTCAGGCTCCTCCTGGGAGGCTGCTCTTGGCCTGGCTCACTGTAGACTCAGTGCTCCTCCTCTTCTCTTAGCAACCCAGGATCTGGCCTGCAAAGAACTTGACTTCAATACTTTTCACACCCCTCTGAAGCTTGCAGGCCCCTATTCTTGGTTCTTGGGAGCAGTTTCCTAGACATTTTCAGGGCCTGATGATGTTTATAGGGCAGAGCAGAGCCTGCTTCTCAGAAGGGCGGCTCGACTGCCCTGATCCTACAGGCTGGGAGGGGGCAGC
>PVIW01016558.1:0-16325 GCA_004026585.1 Noctilio leporinus | reverse complement strand
TCCTTCTCCTTCTCCTTCTTCTTCTTCTTCTTCTTTTTTTTTTTTTTGTCAGTGGTTTCTATGTCAGATGAGCAAGTACCCTGATGTGAGAAATGAGTTTGAGGCAAATAGTATACCTGGGGCAGACTGACATAAGGAGAGAAGGTTTATACCTTTGTCTCCTTTTAGTGAACTGCACCTTTCAGCATGTGTTTCATTATGTGGATTCATGAGTTGTAAGAGCTAATTTGACTACACTTACCCACACAGAGTGGACACTGAAATAAAAAGATTGGCAATAATATTAATAACGCAAGCACAGGCAGTCAATAGGAAATGGCATAGCTGCTAAAAGCCTTTATGAGTCATGTTACAAAGTACACAATGGTGTTTTAATGATAATGAACAAAAAATTGGCCAAGAATTTCAAAATTACATAAGACAATTTAAAATATGTATTTACTTCAATTATTTAGAAAAGTGAATTTGCCGTAAGTACGTATCTTTCTTCGAAAATTAGCAAATTATGGCATTGTAGAGACAGAAGATCATACCCCTTACATGTTTGTTGTAGAAAAATTCTAACCCCTTTTGTTAGGATTTTCTTTCTGATTTTCATATATATGCTATACAACTAGATAATATGTGCCATTTAATGGTATTTGTAAAAAGAGATTTTATTATTTTGATAAAGTTCATTCATTCTAAATTTAATTTTTAAACAATGTTAAAATTTGACATCTTTTGTAATAAAACTGGAGGCTAAGATTTACTTCAAGATATCTGGTTTAAAAGAAAACCCATATTTTAGGGCAAGTTAGAATAAAAATTTCTATAATAAAATATAAATAAACAAACAAACAAATCTAGGCCTACCTTTCAAACAAAGATTCAGTCTCAGATTTACACTTGTGTCTTATATACCACAGGGTTATTTTCTATGTTTATTTAAATTACTTTTGATGTTATTTATAAGAATTTTGTGTACATATCTAGACTCCAAAAGTTTAGCTATATCCTGTGTACTTTCTAACTATCAATCTTTAAGCCCAATTATTAGCGATGTAAAAGCCTCATTGGTTCTTGGGTCAATGTCAAAAACAGCAAAGAATGTGAGACTTTTTATCCTATTTATAGCCTAATAAGTTGGCCTGCCAAAGATTTTTAGATATTAGGAGAAGAAATGAGATTCCTGGTACAAAGAAAAGGGATTTGATTATCTAAGGTACAGCACATAAGGCAGCCTGAGCTTCATGTTTACATGAGGTCCCCTTACTCCCCAAGTCCTGCTGGTACAATGTTAAGCAGTCCAAGGTGAGGTTACATATTCAGTGGGTTTGTGTCACACCTGAGGAACACTGATCTTTTATTATAGACAAAAGTAAAACTGTCTTGTTTTGGCCTAGAAATAGACATCCTCTTAAAGCAACAAACCTGTTTTCCGCTCCAGAAGCGGAATTTACTATACAAGTATCCAGGAAAAGATAGCTCAGAACTAAAGATAGCTCGTTCTTCTGCTCATAAAATGTGCAGAATGTGGGAGAACCAAAGAGAATTTGTCTCCTCAACACATAGTTGCCCATATATGCATTCCTATTTAGGGGGGGATAGAGAGCCACATTCATTCTGTGTCTCCTTTTGTTTAAAGAAACCTTAAAATTCAAATTCTTTAATTTCTATGTTATAGATTATATTTAGTAATAGCAGTATATGGACCTAATTATATATATATGTGTGTGTGTGTGTGTGTGCATAATATCAGAAATGTATTATTCTGCCAAAAAATTTTACTAATACAATCTAAGATCAATAAAAGTTTGGAGATATCTACTGTTTATCTACTATTTTAACCAACTATCAGGTTGTAAAACAATTCAGAAGAAAAAGGCAAAGGGTCCCATCAATAAAAGTGACAGTAAATTAGGGAAGCTAGCTTTTGGAATTAAGCAGACCTGGGTTCTGTTCCCATTTCTTCTCTGTAAAGCCAGTACACTTTTTTTCTATGCCTCAGTTACCTTAACTTCTGGGGAAAAAATTTTTTTTAATGAAAGGCATCTTCCATTGCTGTTAAAACAAGGTAGAAATTAAGTGCTTTTTAAGAGCACAACAAAATCTCAACTGTAAGCAAAATAAAATTATTCGAAAAATATTAGTTGGAACTTTAATCTTAATTTTATCTAAAAAAGTCTAAATTTTTAAAAAAGGAAGAATACAGGTAATGTATTCTGTTATGTCTATGATTTCAAAAATTAGCAAAAGGGAAATTCTAAAAGTGGCAAAGGGAAAATATAACTTTCCAGAATATATGAGAGATTTTTGAAACTTTAAACAGAATATATTTTCAGTAAAATAATGTTTTATGGCTAAATGGGTGAGTATAATCCCAAAAAAGTTTTTTAAAGATTTTATTCATTATTTTTCAGAAAGAAGGGCAAGGAGGGAAGAGGAAAAGGAGAGAATCATTAATCCAAAATTTGAAAGTAATATTTAATGAACTCAAGTTATCAAAAATGTAACTTATAAAAGACTGAACAGAAACTATTGTTTCTACATCCATGCTAGAAAAGTTGTTTTGAGGAAGACTGATAAATTGTTTCTTTTGCCTCATCTTTCCCACTCTCCTCCCCAAAGACAAGAATCTCCACAATACTTTTTTTTATCTGTAATTTCTAGTTCCTGATTGTCAGCTTCATATGCCCCATGCTTATGACATCACCAATATCCTCCCATGGAGAGAGCAGCTTGTGATGTCTTAATTAAATGCACTGTGAGGTTTGAGCATTTCAGGAATAAATAATTATCCTAGAAGCTCTTCTAAATACAAGTGAAAGTAAAATATATCTTGCATAAATGAATAAATTATAGACAAAGATGAGAGAGGACTTGACTTGCAAAGGAGAGATAATACCATCACTTTGCTGATGATAATGTTGCTGAAACCACATTTATTTATTTCATATGAATAAGAATAAATGCATTAAATATTGCCATATTACCTCTGAACCCAATGAACATTTATTCCATTTACAAATCCTTAATTCATCAAGGTTCTCAGGACTTGGTCTTGAAAATATCAATTATTACATTTCTTTTGAAAAACCTGTAGAGGGGTTCTTTTCACTTTCTTTTTTCCTTTTTTTAAGTATGGAACGCTTCACAAATTTGCATGTCATCCTTGTGCAGGGGCCATGCTAATCTCTGTATTGTTCCAATTTTAGTATATGTGCTGCCAAAGCAAGCACTCTTTTCACTTTCTTTTCTAAGATTTTATTTCATTATTTTTAGAAAGAGGGGAAGGGAAACATCAATGTATGGTTGCTTTTCACCTGCCTCCAGGCACAGACCTGACTGGAGACCTGGTTTGCAACCTTGTTATGTGCCCTGGCTGGGGAATCGAACCTGTGACCCTCGGGTTTGCAGGCCAGCGCCTTATCCACTGTGCTACCAGCCAGGGCTCTTTTCACTTTCAATGGGAGATATAAGAAGTATTAAGTAAAAATGTTGTCAATTAATTTGGTAATATTTACCTCTTATCTGCTTGTCAGATCATTTTTTAAACTTCATGTTTTAAAGTAAATATACTAGTTATAATGAGAAAGACAGAGTGGTTCCCTCCAGCTAAGTCACCATTAAAATCACTATAAGTCAAACTGTCTGATTATTTAGAAAGGAACTGAAAGTTTGTAAAATATTCATTTCCATTTGATATTCATGTTTAAATGTTCCCTTTTGTCCATTATAAATAAAACAATCTTTCTTTAAAATGAATTTACTAAAGTGCTTTTTTTTTTCAAATCCATTAATTCTGAAGTTGCCTAAACTGAGTCATTCATTTTGCTGCTCTTTTCTTAAGCTCCAGCTCAATGTATCTGTATATAGCCTGAAAGCTTCCAGGTCTAAAGATAATCAAGATCACATGACTGAAGAATGCTCCAATTGTATGCAGATCCAGGATCCATCCGTAGAAAGCTAATGCCCTCCTTGTTGAAAGCATATAATCATTTCCAAGTATCTTCTTTGTTTTTTTCTTTTTTCAAGAGAATGTCAAAAAAAAAAAAAAAGCAGAGTCTAATTTTATGTGCCTGGGAGTAGCTATTGGAAGCTTCAGGCAATACAAACGCTGTTATTACTGGGGAGTAAAAGCTCTGAATAATTAACAAACATCATCAGCCTTACAGTTTCTGCAGAATGCGGTAAGTTCCTTGCCTGAAGGCTGCTCTCATCCTAGTAAGTCTGTTTACCCTGTCCAAGATTAGATTAGTTTAATTATTATGAAAAAGACTGCTAAGATCTTACAGCCTAATTATGCAAATGTTTCTAAGTGTTCACAAAAGTAATTTATTTATTTGGAGATAAATGAATCTGTTTTGTCATAAAACAGATTGCAGTCCTGACAATGTACAAGCAGGGTTATGTAGCCCTGGGCAAATCTTTCACTACAAATATCAGTAGGATCCCCAGATTACAACATTTAAAAATACATAAATGTTTTTAGCAGGTTTTTATTGTTTTGTAAATTATAGTAATCCCAGAAAATACTATCACAGGTTTAATACTCACCAACCTTGTTATGAAAACATGGTTTCTCAGCAGAAGCATTTAAAAGATGCTAAGAACTAAAACATTCCTGGTAGACCTATTAAGGTACACCTGTTTTATTATGCTTAGAGTAGGTATCTTCACAATACTGTTGTTTTTTCTCCGTTGTCCTTGTAGTATCACAGTTTAAGTAACTCTTAAAAGAAAATATTGCTAACAGAGAGTGGAATAAAAATATATATATATATATATATATATATATATATATATATATAATACTTCCTATATTTGTTTTACCTGCAAAGAGTATTGTTTTACCCATAAAAAGAGTATTGCATTTTAAATAAGTTAAATCAATGTCTCTATTGAAAATAACTTCTAAATCAGCTTTTACAGTCATGTGCCCCATAATATTGTAGTCAACATTGGAACATATATATATACACACACACACACAGCAGTGGCCCCATAAGAATATAAAGAAGCTGAAAAATTCCTATCACTTAGGCATGTCATAGCTAACGTTAAGTTCATTGTGGAATGTGATGACGCTGCTGTAAACAAACCGACTGTTCTCCATCATATAAATGATAATACATATAATTACTTATAGCACATATTACTTGATAATAATAATAAATGAGTATGCTATTGGTTTATGTACTTACTGTACTATAATTTTATATCATTATTCTTCAAGTGGACTCTCTACTTATAAAAAAGTTTGCTCTAGAACAGTATGTTGTGTTAGCCTGCAACCACTTCATACACCTTGTGTTTACTGTTTCTTGATTGCACAATTATCTCTTGTGCTTGATTTTGTACAGTAGCATACTCAAATGCTTGTAACCTCTGAGTAAAAGGCTATACCATATAGCCTAATTGGCTATACCATCAGGTTTGTGTATGCGCATGCTCTGCTGTTTGTACAGTGACCAATGCATCTCCCAGGATGCATCCCCCTCCTTAAATGACACGTGGCTGTGTAATTTAGCCGATGCCTGCAAACTTGGAAACATACATTTTAATCCTACCAACTCTTAAAATTGAATAGTTTTTAGTATAACAAATATAATTAATATTCTTAGTTATGCCTTAAAATACTCCAACTGGGGTCTGTAGTCCAGAGTTTTGGACACTGACATTGGAAAACTTTTACAAATTTGCACAAGTTTAAGGATTTTTAGCTAAATGCCACATACATATGATATAAAAATGTTTAAAATATAAAATTACATGAACTAAAAAATGTATAATTAAAATATTATATATATACACATGTGTATAATTTTTAAAAAGTGGGCCAAGTAGTTGGTAAAGGAACTGTAGTGTATGTATGTTGTCCTTGCTTGCCTAACATTTATCATTTATTCTGGAAATGAGTTCATTTAGCTTGAGATAACCCATTCTCTAGATTTGATTGAGAGGGAGTGTGACTCCATCTCTCTTCCCTTCTACCCCAAGGGTAATCACATGATGTAACTCAATCCAATGCCAAGACTTACCTACCAGAAGCTACTGGAGACCGATGATAATCATAATGATGGAAAAATAATGATTTGTAATATAAAAAGCATCATTTATTGAGTACTTTCTTATGGTGAATGCAGAGTCTGCAAAGCTATTAGAATGTGATATTTAGGGTGTCAGCAGTCCATCACACATATGAGGGGAGTCTATTAAAAAGATGGAGCTCTGACGACATTCTTGGAGGACAAAGACAGTTTAGGAATCCTGGTGTCATGAGTGCTATATTATAGGAAACAGACCCTAAAGCAGGATTTGGGTAATTAGCCACAGTTGATTATACCAAAAGGAGCCATGTCCTGACCAGAGGACAAATGCAAATACATCAGAAAAATCCCAAAACTTGAATATAAATTCAAATATTGAACACCAGAGAAAAGATGTATATATTTCAGAGTGTACATGGTAGTGGTTATGTATTATGTTTTTGCAAGTATACATGTAAGAAAAAAAGTTGGGGGATTTTCACAGTGAAATGCAAGGGAATCTACTGTTATGAGGGACCCAGAAACCCTTTCCATTTATTTTGATAAACAAAACCCTGTTTTGACGTGGGGGTCCAGTTTCCATTTTGAGGTTCAAAAGTGATCATCCCTTTCTCTTGCACTGTTGTGTAGAGAGAAGCACACAACCCAATCTAGACCAATCAGATCCTCCAGCGGAAATTCTCTGCCAGATCTGGCTTGATGTGGGTCTTGGGGATGATGGGTGGTGGGCACTTTGGTTATCTTGCTCCATTAAAGAGTCTGTAAGAAAGAGAAGCAAGAGGAAAAGGACATGTTGAGTCCCTGGGTTCAGCCATGGCTGAAGTCAGATCTGACCCTGGACTCTTCAGATATATGAGTCAATAAATTCTCTTTCCTGCTTAGGCTAATTGGAGTTTGAGTCCTCTCATTTGTAGCCATGATCCTATTGACCAGAGAAAGTTTGCAGTTCAAATGAAATGAGCTAGAAACCAACATCATTTTTTTTTCTTATATTTATTTTTGTAGCCATTAGTTTTAGATTTAGATTGTCTCTAGAAGTGTGAGTCATCTTTATCTCAACTAAGGGTACTAAACACAGCAAATCAAAATTTTTGTCAACTTTGCTTATATCCACTAGCTTCTTTTCCTTTTGAAAACTGAGGGACATGGTGACAGCCACTTATTAGGACCATGGTCAGAAACCTATCCTTCCCGTCTTCCCCATTTCCTGTGTCACTAATGATACTGTAAATGTGGGGTTGGGGGGAAATCTCAACGGCAAACATTCAGTGCCTATATAAATACGTATGAATGTTTCTTTTTTCAGCTAAGGTTTTATTTCAGGAGAATACAGTTTATTAGAAAGGGGTGTGCTAGAAATAATGGAGCTCGACTTCTGTGTGTGTGTTTAAATTAACTGCTATTTAAATAAGCAGGACAATACCTCTAAGGGAGATTCCAGCTGAAGTTCTTTTGTGTATTAAGTGACTGGTATGAATGAATTAGAGAAGCATAACAGACTTCTCTAATATCACCATCATCTTGGTTATTGAAGGCATTAGAAATTGTTTGCTGTCAATTAAATGACAGGTGCAACTGCTTTATAATTATTTATTTGGAGCAAGATTGTTAACACATTCCTTCAGTCATTTGCAACTTGACTTAACATTAACAATATTTTTCTCTTTATAACAAATTAATGAAATATATAAATAGAAGGGTGCACAGAAATGCTAAGAAATTCAAATAGGCTACAAAAGATCTAAAATTTGTGCAAAAGGAAATTTACAGTTGTCTGTATGAAAAATAATACAAGATTTAATAAATAATGCAAGAATAAACTTTGTGTTTTACTTACCTGTTTTTGTATAAATAGTGGTTGAGACTTATTGACAATAATGGCATTTAAGAGTTTTCAAAATAATTTCAGTGAACAAATTCACTGAAGACTTCTTATTCAATCATCAGCATAGTATTTCCAATCATCAGTTATAGATAAGACCATAGAATTAGCCAGAAAAACAGCCTTGTGTCTTGTAGACTCTGAATTTTTTTCTGAGTGAGGTGAGAAACCCTTAGAATGTTTTGAGCATATCAGGATCACTCTTTCTTTAGCATGGAGGGGAAAAACTGCAGGAAAACAAGTGCAGAAGCAAGACCATGTAGAGAGCAATTGCAAATAGCTGAGCAAGAGCTGATTATGACCTAGACCAGCTTGGTAGCTGAGAAAGTGATAAAAAGTGATTGAATTCAGAAAAGATTTTTCAACTCAACAGGATTTATTGATAGATAGCATGTTTAATTTTAAGCAAATTATGTAACATTTGGAAATAAGTCCATAAGTAAACAGTATATGCCTTGAATGTTTTATGGGAGCAGCAGCCCACATAATGTAGGTGCATCGATTTTGGATTAAAGGTCTCAGGCTCAGGGGAGTTGCATGTTAACTTGTAGACTTCTGTTCAGCAGAGATGCAAATAATTTTTTCTAGTGGAAAAAAATAACCCCAATATTTATAATTTGTTTTCTATGAGATAGTAATCAATTTTATATTTTGCTAATGTCTTATTTAGCTTGCTGATAAATACATATAATATTAAGTCAATATTTGTGATCAAATACTGATTTAGGGACATAATGATTAGAGTACAGCTTTTGTACATTTTCTCATGTGTTCTCTCATCCTCTTCAAACCTCTTTTTTTTTTCCCCCATCCCTTGCTGAAATTGAATTAACTGAATAGGAGAGAAAATGTGTGTGAGTGAGGGTAGCAGTTGGGGTTTTGATGCATAAAGGAAAGAAATATACCAGAAGGAAAAACATCTCCCATTAAAAGGAGTTCCTGTGTTATGAATTCAGACTAACGGTTCATCATGTGTGAACATAAAACAAGCTATTTGTCTCAGGCATTTCTGAAGCCATGATCATTGCCTCTTCCTTGTGACTCCCCAGAGCACCTCGTACAATGTTTATATCATTAACAGCCTATTAACCAACAAAAGACAGAATGTATTGGGAAAAAGTTGCACCAAGATAATTTTCCTTTTTAAAAATACGTGGTCTTGATGCAATTTGTTAAAATAAGGGCCAGAAATAGAGTCTAAAATGCCTAATTACAGCCTAAGTTCACTCCATTAAACTTTGTGTTCTCATACAATATTAGTAATACTTTACAGATAAGTAATACTTTACAGATACGAAAATGAGGTGTAAGCCCTGGCTGGTGGCACAGTGGATAAGGTGCCAGCCTGGGAACTCAAAAGTCACTGGTTTGATTCCCAGCCAGGGCACATAACCGGGTTGCAAGCCAGGTCTCCAGCCAGGTCTGTAGCTGGAGGCAGGTGAAAGGCAACCATACATTGATGTCTCTCTCCCTTTCTGCCTCTCTCCCTTCCCCTTTCTCTGAAAATAATAAATAAAATCTTTTTTAAAAAATGAGGTGCATATATTTGTCCTATTAAATTAAATAATGTAAGCACTTTATATAGGAATTCTATGGAATCCTTTTCAATGTTATGATTCAGAAAGATTACCCACTGAAGATTATTTTAAATCTGATAGTTTAAAGACTATGGCCTAGCACCACCGGAAAACTGCATGCAACTTTATTAGTGTATCAGGCAATGAAAATAGTCATAAAATCAGAGGCAGAATTGGTCTACATGTGGTTATGTGTCAGGATGATTCTTTAAGAAATGTTTATGTTTAAGATAAAAATTTGGAGAAGAAATGACTCCATATTTGATGTCCTAAACTTTGGATACTTTTATTACTACAGTGTGAACCTAAGTTTACCAATAGTAAAATAAACAAGTTGGGACGCTGACCCCACTCTTTCCCAGGTGTATCCACATCACTTGTAATGACACCACAAGATGTGCCTGCATTTCCGTATGACTCTTGTCATGCTGAGTTACGTGGTAGCTCCATTTTTGGAGACTCTCAGGAATCAGAATTTGCATCACAGTTGTGGGTTAGGGGAGCTGCATAGTTTGAACTTTTTCTGAAGGCTCTCTGTCTTACACACTGTCTGAGATATGATCACCCACACTGCCAGAGTGCATATAGAGCAGCAGCTCTGAGTGCTGAGAGCCAAGTCCCTGAAAAAGCAAAAAGACAGAAGTCCAAATGCTGAGGAACCTGTCAGGATTGGGGATGCTGGACAAAGACAAACAAGCTGGGGTCTGGATCTGAGCCGTAACCAGCCAACATATGAGTTAGTCTAGAGTTTACTAATAATTCTGATAAAACCATATATTAGTGACTATATGTATATATTTCTTTTCCCATATACTCAGCATAGGGGAAAAGAAATATTTCAAAATAAGGAAAATAATGAAAGGTTTTCTTATAGTAATGTACATCTTTTAAAATGTAGAGAATTGTATTGTATTCTTCTTAGAAAAATCTTAGAAAATTTTCTACAAATATATTGAAGAAAAATTTAAAAATAGATTAAAGAAAAAGGAAAAATAATTTCAGAACCTATCACCAAGAGATATATGTGTATTTTTAAACAAAATAAACTTAACAGCAATATTTTATCCTGTTTTAGTCACAATGTATTTATAATGGCATTTTAAAGTATTATTATGTTAATCTAAAAAGTCATCTACAGAATGAGAGAAAATATTTGCAAACCATTTATAAGGGATCAATATCCAAAATACATGAAGACTTCATACAAAACAATATAAAAAAGAGATCCAAGTACAAAATGGACAAAGGACATTAACAGACATTTTTCCAGAGAAGATACACTAATGGTCAACAGGTTCATGAAAAAATGCTCAATGTCACCAATCATCAGAGAAATGCAAAGCAAAATCATACTGAGCTATCTCCTCATACTTATTAGAGTGGTTTTCATTTTTTAAAAAATCACAAGAAATAACAAGTGTTGGCAAGGATTTAAAGAAAAGGAAACCCTTGTATACTGTTTTCATGGTTGTAAATTGGGTTAGCCACTGTGGAAAATAGTTTGGAGTTTCCTCAAAAAATTTTAAAATAGAACTACCCTTTGACTCAGTACTTCCACTTCTGCATTTAAAATAATCACTACTTTGAAGATCTAAATACTCCCATGTTCACTGCAGCATAACTTACAATAGCCAAGACATGGAAACAACTTAAGTGTCTATCAACAAATTAATATGTCAAATATGTTATGTATATGAAATAGAATAATATACAGCTTTTCAGAAGGAAATTCTTTCTTTTGTGACAACATAAATGGACTTGGAGGGCACGATGCTAATTGAAATTGGTCAAACAGAGAAATATAAATACTGTTTGATATCACTTATCTGTGAAGTCTTAAAAAGCCAAACTCAAAGAAATAAAGAGTAGAAGACTGGTGATTGACAGGGACTAAGAGTGAGGCAAATGGGGAGATGTTGGTCAAAGGGTACAAACTTCTAGCTGTTAGATAAATTCTAGGAATCTAATGTGTAGCATGTGACTATAATTAACAGTATTGTATTATATAGCACTTGAAAATTAAAGGATTAAATCTTAAAAATGTTATCACCACAAAACATAAATGGTAATTATGTGAGAGCAATGGCAATATATGTGTACATCAAAGCATCATGCTGTACACATTAAACTTGCATGTGCTATGTTTGTATCTCAAAACTGAAAAAGTATCATTCTTTTATAATAGTATGTATAAATCTGTCATCTTAATGCTGAATGAATCATTCTGTCCATTTTATCAATTCCCTATTGTGAAATATTTAGGCAGTTTTATTGCTGTTGTATATACATGTGATGACTTTTGACTCCAACAACTCAAGTTAGACCAGATTTCACAGGTGGAGGTCATAGTACTCTACACAAATTCCCTCAGACATCAGCCACAAGTTCAGAGCTCTCAAGCCACCCCTACTTCTGACTACTTGGCTACATATACTATGTGAGTTCCAAGTAACCTCTCAGGTTCTGTAACTTACTAGAATGGCTTGCAGAACTCAGAAAAGTGCTATACTTTTTACAATTTTAGTATAGCAAAAGCATGCAAATCTGAACCAGCAAAAGGGAGAGATGCATAGAGCCAAATCTGAAATTGTTCCAAACAGGAAGCTTCTGTCATTCTCAAAGACACATTACCCTCCCTATACATCAGTGTGTGACCATGCAAAGGTTATTGCTGACCAAGGACATTTACTCCAGTTTTATTTAGATTTTATTACTTAGGCAGGATTGCTTGAGAGATTGGCCATGCAGTTGAACTTGGTAGCTTCAGGGTCAGCCAAAGCAGGTATGATCAAAGCAGCAGCGTGCCTGCCTCCTATTAGCTCAAGCAGGCTGGCTAAATCCTGGCTATAAAGTGCATAGCTACTTCTTCCTTCTTACCGTGGACCAATTCACCACAAACTGCATAACTGTTACTTTACTACAGGTAGCTTGGCTGAATCTCTTCCAGCTCACAGGTCCTTCCTCATGGCTACTCCTCCTCTTCTCTTCTACACTCACTCCACCCTCTCCCACCGCAGATCAGCCCCCCTACAAAGCTGCCTAGCTGCTGCATCATGGCTCTCTCCTATACACCAGACCTCTAAGCCAACTCTGTCTTTACCCTTTCAGACAGCCTGGCTTCCCAACTTTTATTCTCAGGGATCTCCCTAATTTTAAATGTTGATTCATATACAACATTGTTATGAAAAGTACCTTAAGCCTATTATTCACCCTTTTACTTGGGGGCAGCATAACTTCCCTTCAGGCTGTGGGGACTTTTGGGGACCCCTGCTCTGTACAGTATAGGAAAGTCCCTATTTCTACATTTTAAAACCTTTAATATTATTTTTTTTTGAATTTTACAATTTGATAGATGCAAAGTGGTATTCTGCTATTATTATAATTTATATGTTTTGATTACTGGTGAATTGCAGCATCTCTTCATATTCTTGATATCCATTTAGTTTCCTCATTCTGAGAACTGCCAATTCATACTCTTTGCCCATTTTTGGGCTAAGTTTACCATTTTCTTGATTTGTAAACAATTCTTTGTTCATAAATATTTACCTCTTCCTGTTCTTATACCTTACTAATACTTTTTTCCTATATATAATCATCTGTTACTTTTGTTTAAGTTCTTTTACATTAAACAGAGATCTTTAATTTGAGTTAAATCAACTATTTTTTTCTCTTTATGAATTGTACTTTTGCATTCTTTCATAAAAAGTTTCTTTCTTCAAGACTGCTAAATTCTATCTTCTTCTATTGATTTTACAATATTATTCTTTCACATTTAGGTATTTTATTCTTACAGAGTACACCTTTGTAACAGATGTGAGACAAGGATTCAAGCTTTCTCTCCCATCTAGTGCATCAGTTTTTCAAAACTAACTTCTAAGTAATGTATTCTTTCCCCTTTGGTTTGTGTTGCCACCTTTCATATCAATTCCTATATAAATGAGCATATTTCTGAATCTTCTTTCTGTTTTATTTTTTGTCTACTCTCTCCAATATTGTGTCTGTATTATAACTATACTATGTTTTATTATCTGAAGGTGAGTAGTGATAAATTTATATTTCTTCAAGTCAGTTGCTGACAAATATTTGGCTCATCATTTTATTATAGGTTACTTTGCTATTTTAAATCACATGACACTAACTACTATATTTTCTAGTTAACTATTATTATTGCCATAGACAAAAGCTACTGATTTTTGTTAGCTAGCTTGTATTCAACAAGCTTGGTCAATTTTCTCATTAGAGCTTATAGCTGTCTTGTTGATCTCTTGGGTTATCTACATAGCAGAGCACAGTACCAGCAAATAATTGTAGTTTTACCTCTTTCTTTTCAATCTTTATGTCTATTATTTTCCTTTACAATGTTATATTACTGATGTTGCTATAATAAACATCCTGAAAGCTAAATGCTTAAGCAAAATCTTATTTTGTTCCATAGAATTCATTCATAGAAGTGGATTTTCTGGTCAAAAGAGAGTTTGTTCCACTTTAAGCCCTATAAAATATATTTTTATAAGTTATACAGTAATGTTATACCAAAACATTGTTAAGCATCATTAACTTTCAGAAGAGCATATCCAATGCAGTGCCAGTCATTAAAGCCAGGGAAATTCATCAGCCACAAGAAAGAAAGCAATGACTGTCAACAGTGTGGTGATGAAAACATGGAAAAAGTCTTGTTGAGAAAAATGAAACTTGACATGTTTATACATAGGATAAGTGGAAATTGTGAATAGGAAAAGGTTAAACATACAAGAGGAAAAGCATAATTCATGTAACAAAGCCCTTAAGGATGTAGGCAATATAAGAACAGAGGTGCAAGGAAAGGATAACTTCAAAAAGAAGAGGACACATTTTATTCGGAGCAGATAAACTATTTGTGAATAAACCACCTTCCACAAATGAGGCTAACTATATATTTTTAGTGCAAGAAAAAGATCTACTAAATAATATGACATTGAGAGCATCCTCTAATTGAACAACCTGGCTCTCAGATTTATCAGTGAATAGTAGTTTTGAAGTGTCAATGGCAAAGATGCTTTTCTATTTTATTTTTTAAGATTTTATTTCTTATTTTCAGATAGAAAGGCAGGGAGGAAGTAAGAGAGGGAGAGAAGCATCTGTGTATGGTTGCCTTTCACCTGCTTCCAGTTATGGACCTGGAGGGAGAACTGGCTTGCAACCTGGTTATGTGCCCTGGCTGGGGAATCAAACCAACCACGTTTGGGTTTGCAGGCCAACCAATCCACTGAGACACACCAGCCAGGGTGCAAAGATGCCTCTCTGATAATAAAATGGGGAATTTTTCTTATATTAGTAGCATTTTATAAAATTATTAATTTTGCTACATATATGAGTCACAGAACACTATTGTATAATTCAGGGTATCTCCTTCCACCACTGCTAGTTATAAAGCAAGTCCAAAAGGCTTCATGGCAGGTCCTGATCATAGACAAGTAGAGTTCTATGAATTCCCACATTATAAATTTATTTTGATGATAAAACTAGCTACCACATTCTACTTTTCCATGATTCTCTTTCTTTTGCAGTAGGACATCAGCCTTTGTTATAACCTATAACCCTAGAAGGTCAATATTTGACCTCTTACTCTCTATCAGTTCATTATTTGCTCAGTTGGAATATCAAATAGGTGTGTAGTCACATTATGCTATTATTGTCCTATAGTATACACAAAATTCTACATTCATAGGTGAAGAGGATAGTTAGTCAATTTGTTCAACTCACATAATTAATGTACCCCCATTCAGTGGGAAGAATTAGTTCACTTGCTAATATAACTGAAGGAGGAGTGGGTGAAGACAACCGGAGCACACACAAGGTGAGCACTCTGGGGATTTCGGGTTAGCAAATGACACAGTGCCAGGCACAATGCCCAGAACATGGTAGAACCCAATCCATATAAGAGAGGATCAGATGACTACCACAGAGAAAATAAAATATCTAAGAATAAACCATCTACTTAAACACTTGTTAGGAGTTTATCATCAGGTTAGAGATTATCATCAGTCTGTTTGAAAGATGTGCTTTCACCTACATAAGCTGATAAACTTTACACTTAGGTATTTCATTAGAAAGGAAAATTAGGTAACAATTTACTAGGCTGGTGCTTTATAAATTAAAAAATATTCAAGATACGTCCAGATTTCAGGAGATCGGGAAGATGGCGACAGAGTAGAGAGCAGTGCTGATGGTATTCTCGAGTACCAAAGCAGCTAGAGGACAAGATAGGGAGCGTGAGACATCTTCAGGACCTTAGGAATTGGAACGGGCAGCATCTGGACACAGGGGAGCACAGCCCAGAGGCAGAGGAGGCCAGCAGGACAGTAGCCCACAGGCCCAGAATACAACTAGACAGCCCAAATAAAGGACACACCAAGAACAGCAAGTGGAGAAAATCTGGGAGACAGCAACACTGAACTCCGCAAATCTCCTATCACAGAAGGATGTTCAACTAAGGCAAGGAAGGAAAGCAGGTTAACCCAAGGAAAGAACAAAAATAAATAAATAAATAAATAAATAAATAAATAAATAAAGAGCAAGCAAGAACAGACACCCAAAATGGGGGAAAAAAGAATCAGTCCATCACCAAAAGGAAAGGAAGAATCCCCAGAAAAAATACAAAATGAAACAGAGGCACCTGGAATATCAGATAAGGAATTCAAAAGAATGATGATAGAGAAGCTCAGTGAGCTCAGCCACATCAAAGAAAACTGTAAACAACTCCAGGAGAACTACAAACAACTCCAGGGAAATTACAAAGAACTCCAGGGAAGTTACAAGGAACTTACTGAGAACTACAACAGCATGAAAAAGGAC
>PVIW01016557.1:0-16341 GCA_004026585.1 Noctilio leporinus | reverse complement strand
TTTTTTTTTTTTTTTTTTTTTTTTTTTTTTTTTTTTTTTTTTTTTTTTTTTTTTTTTTTTCTTTTTTTTTTTTTTTTTTTTTTTTTTTTTTTTTTTTTTTTTTTTTTTTTTTTTTTTTTTTCATTTCTATAATTTGTAGTATCACTGTGATGTGCCTGGATTTGGATCTATTTTTATTTATTCTTCAGTCTCTCTCCAGTCTTCTCTGACTTAGTTCGATCATAATTTCTAGAAAATTGTCATCCATTATATTTTCATGTATAGCCTCTCCTGTATTCTCTGTTCTTTCTAAAACTACTTCAGGCGACATTGGACTTTTCAGTCTATCCTTTTTGTGTCTCAACCTCTTAGTGTTATTCTTCCATCCTTTTATTACTTCATGATATACTCTGAATAATTTTGTCTGCTCCATCATCCACATCACTATTTTCTTCAGCCCTGTATAGTCCGCACTTTAATAACAACAAATCAAATAACTGTTCTCTTTCATATGTATTATCCTGTAATTTTGGTTCCTGTTTTTTCTTTAAATTTTCTTTATTATTTTTTCTTTTACAGTTAATTGTCTTTACTTTTTAAAATAACCTGAAAGATTGTTTTGCAGGAATATTTTAATAACTAAGTTTTTGAGTTTGCTTACCTTCCTCTTTATTGGGTTCTTGTGGACTGTAACCTAATCTCATTTGTTTTGTCATGTTTATTGTTTATCTTGAATGAATCTGTCATCTTTTATTGTGAACCATGAGTATAGAAGTCATGTGGCCTTTGTTGAAGAAGTGCCTCTATAGAGCAGTTCTGGGTTAGCTACTGGCAGGCACCCTGGTGTTTTTCATTGGGGTCCAGCACCAGTTTTAATATTAATGTTTCAGCTTGGAGTTCCCTCACCATAGGGGTAGAATAAATTCAGATTCCACATCTGAGAGAGGCTTAGCTTTAGGTTTTGTTTCTCAGTGGGGGAGTGGAGATCTCCATGCCAGAGTCCTGCTCAGGGCAAACTTCTTTGACTCCTCTGTGATTTGACTGAGTTTTTCTAACCAGAGAATCCTTTCACAGTCATTGCCTTTTATAGGAAGTGTCAGTTCCAGGGGTCTGCTTTGAAAGGTGCAAGGCTGTATGCTGAGGTCTCCTATGCTTATTAAAACCCATTCTGCAGCTATTAGAGTCAGCATTTGTATTTAGTAATCTACTTTAATGTCAGTTGAGATCACAAAACAAGTGACCTAGTTTCTTATTTACCATTCCCACTTTATAACAATTTTATCTTCCATTTCTGGCACTTGAGCAACTTTTCTCTTTCTTACAGGCTTCATTACAGATTTTATTTACTTCTCTATGTTTTATGTAACATTTTTCTGAATTTCAAAATTCATGCTATGGATTTTTATTATGTTCTTTCTTAGCTCAGAATCTAAACTACTTTTTCATTCTATTCTTTTATTCATAAATGTAGCAGTATCAGATTTCTCTAGTCCTAACTTTCTTTTGTATATTTGTTTTTTCCTGGTTACCTCTCAAGCTGTACATACATCTAATTTCTATTGACCATTTATTTTAAGATGTTGTAAATGCTATCAGGAAAGTGCTTTACATGTTGAGGTGCAATCAATCATAACTTAACCTTCTGTAGCTAATTTTAACTCTAGCCAGCTCTTACTCAGAACTTAAGTGAGACTCTTTAACAGTAAACATCCCTCCCCTGACTGGTTTAAACTCAGTGGGTTGGTCATCATCCTGTAAACCGAAAGGTCACGGGTTCTACTCCCAGTCTGAGCATGTGCCTGGGTTGCAGGCCAGTCCCCAGCTGGAAAAAAGAGTAAACATCCCTGGATGATGAGATCATCCCAAAACAAGTGATGTAGACTTTTGTTTATCTGTGATCTCACGTTGTGCTGTCTGGTTTATAAATTTTTGAAAAGCAATGCCCTGGTTTTAATGAAATCATAGTAAGAATATTATTTATTACACTCTCTGATTTCCCTTCAATATCAAAGAGCTTATGGTAAATTTGTCCTAAAATTAGTTTTGGGAAAGTTGATGCCTGTATCAATGATTTTATTTGCACTCTAATGTCAGAAATGAATAATATATGCCATAATGTAGTTCATTTTTACCTTTATGGCCAGGGAACGTAAAATCAAAACCAGTGTTATTGATGGTAAAAATAGTTTTCTTTGGTGGATGCTAGATAATTTCTACCCCCTGAATTTGCTTCATTTATTTTGTTCTTCTTAAGATTACAAAATTATGGCCTAATTTTGCATGATGCTTTGTTTTTAAGCTGTGATATTAATAACCCATTAAAGACAGTCTTGTCATATATTATCCTAAATAAGTTTGCTTCTCCTTATTTTATATTTCAGCCCTCAGTTTACATATTCTCCTCTGCATTTTCTTTTCTCTCCTCATATCACCACCATTTCCTTAGATTTTGTCATATGCTACACGTGGTGTAAGTTTGCTAACATCACCTTTATTTTGCATAAATCAACAGTTTACAGAGCCCCTTTAATCTCAATTCATTTTCAAATCCTTTTCTCTAATCTCAGGAAACAAATAGTCTTTTCTCCTTGTGTACCCCCTTGTCCCCTCCCGGACCACCTTCTATCATTTACCTCTTTTCCTTTCTCTTCATAGCCACAAACACTGAAAATTCTAATACCTGCATCTTCTTCAAGCATTTCCTCAACAAAATCTACCTTGACTGCCACCCCTTTCAAATATATCCCACTCTCTGCTTCCTCTCCTTGTTACTCACTTTTTTCTCTTTAGCACTAGTCTTTGATACATATACATACATATATACAATGATTTTTTTTCTGTCTCTCTACTTGATGTATATAGTAGGTGCTCAATAAACATTTGTTGAGTGGATAAATCAGACAAGGTCTGTCCCAAAAGTACTGGCCATGCAAACTTTTAATTCTGTTGACATTGGCTTGATACTTTCAAGACAGACCTCATATGATAGTTACACATTTTTCCAATGTAATGGAAGCATGGTATCTTATTAGATTTCAAATCTTAATTTGGCTTGATACGCTTTCATTTACACATCATGCAGCTACTATTTACTCCCAGGTATACATTCATTTCATTTATTATTTCAACAGTGAAACTGAAAGGATGGTGGTAGCTCTGGGAAATTGTTCAGAAAACAGAATTGAATTCTGGACTTTTTTCCTTCTACCTCAATTCTACCTTCTTCTAAGTGGTAATAGGTGTAGTAAATGAACAAAGGTGAGTCTCTTTACATTTTTTCTTGCTTATTACATTTAGGGTAAGTTGTTTTCTAAAATTAATAGTTGAGAATTATAAATTTATAATTTATATATCTTTCTAGAAAAAACATATGTTTGCAAGAAGGTTATAAATTTTCTTGTAGTTTTATGGCTCATTTTTGCTATTAGCTTTTTTCTCCTTTAAGTTTCACTGAAGTCCTAAGGAACAAATGGCCCCATTTGTGCAGAAAAAAAGTAACAGGTTAGATCAGCAAGCAGAGTCTATCTCCAACAGACACAGTTTCATGGGTGTGCAACCTCTGTCACTGTGCAGGTCCCGTGCTCCGAAGGACCTTGACAGAGAGAAACACCAATTTGTTGTTCTAACTATTTGTGCATCGGTTGGTTGACTCTTGCATGAGCCCTGACTACGGATTGAACCTGCAACCCTAGCACATTGGGAACAATGCTCCAATCAACTGAGCCACCTGGCTGGGTCTTAATGATTTTTTTAAAGTAATCTTTTTAAAATTTTTATTTATTATTTCCAGAGAGGAGTAGGGAGAGAGACAGAGAGGGAGAGAGACATCAATGTGTGGTTGCGTTTCACCTGTTTCCAGCCACGGATCTAACTGGAGACCTGGCTTGCAACCTGGTTATGTGCCCTGGCTGGAGAATCGAACCATCGACCTTTAGGTTCGCAGGCCGCTGCCTTATTTACTGTGCTACCTGCCAGGGCTTAATGATTTTTTTAACAAGAAGCTCCACATTTCATTTTGTGCACAAATTATGTAGCCAATCCTGATCTCAGAACTTGGTCATTTCTAAAGCAAAGATTCTTGGTGAAATGGAGAGGCACTGATATCAGTTAAAAGTTAAATCTCCCTAGAAATGAAGTTTGTGTTTGGGGTTAGCCCAGGAGGCTCATAACCTCAGTGCATGAGAAAGAGAACTTTGACCTAGCAGCAGTTGTTCTGACTGGTCCAAGCTAGAGTTCTGCTGCCCAGGCTGTGGATACCTTTAAAGGAGCCACAGATCCAGCGACAATAATAGAAGCCAGAAAACAATGGGGTTATTCAATGTGCTGACCTAAATGGCTTTCACATTAGAATTCAATAAACTCCTATTGTTTTGAGTGGAGGTCTTAAAATTGAAAACAAGAGAGTGGAAAAAATTATACTATACCATACAAACTTAACAAAAAGAAAGCTGATGTAGCTTTAGTAATACTGGGCTGTAGTGCTACTGGAAATAAACACTTTATAATGGTAAAAGTTCCCATTCCAATTCACCAGGGAGATGTAAAATTTCAATTTACATGGATTTAACATGGCCTCCACATTTAAAAGGCAAAAATGACATAACTACAGTAGAGTTACATAAAATCATAATCATAGTGATGATATAAAGTTATATCTTTTAATATTGATATAGTAAACAAACTAAAAAACAGAAGACGGTAAATAAGATCTAAACCATACAGTTAGCAAGTTTGATTTCACGGACAGATGGAGAAAACTGTACTCACACCTACAGAAAGCACATTCGGTTCAAACGCACAAAGAACATTTCCAAATAGGACTGGAAAAGGGGTGAGCCAGGTGTCTAAAGTCCCAGAGAGGTAAGGCCAAGGTGGCTGCTAACCCAGAAGTGAGTGGAGTGACTGCAGATTCCTGTGATCTGGGGCACAAGAGAGGCTGCTGAAGAATCTGCTTCCAGCCTGAAGAGGGTAGGTCACAGCAGCAAGATCTAGTCAGCCTCCAAACCTGAAAGTGTGCAGATCACTGAAGAGTGGTGAATTCACTAGAAAAAGGAGACACTGGGCTGTTTTCCTACCAGAAAAACAGTCAAAGTGAATGTGTATTCTTTTTTTTTTTTTAAGGAAGGTTTTTTAATATAAAAATATATATTTTATTTATTTTTAAAGAGGGAATGGGAGAGAGGCAGAGAGGGAGAGAAACATCAATGTATGGTTGCCCTCCACCCGCCTCCAGCCACAGACCTGGCTGGAGACCTGGCCTGCAACCTGGTCATGTGCCCTGGCTGGGAATCGAACCAGTGACCCTTGGATTCACAGGCTGGCACCTTATCCGTTGTGCTACCAACCAGGGCTAAATGTGTATTCTTTATGGTTAAAGCTAGGGACTCAAAGTTATGGGAGCTGTTACTATAGTATACAAAGCAAATGTAAAAGAAAAGCCAAGATATTGGCTACCAATGGCTCAGAAGTACAGGCAGCCTGGTAGGCTGATACGAAAGTCTGAAAAGTATTTTGCTGCATCTGTGGAACAAAACTCCAGACAAGTACTTAGGCTACTGGGAAAACCCAGAGTGAAATAAGAAAATTATGGGATGAAGAAAGAAAGGACAAGGCTTATGTCAGTTCTCAACTCCTCTTTTTCCAAGGAAGAGACCCCAAGCATTCTTGAGTTTGCTGGATACCAGAGTTGGCAGTAGTTATTTCTGGGAGTTTCTCTATGTTTGTTTGTTTTCTAATTTACTTAGTTTTGCTCTGTACTGTGCTTACCGTTCTTTTGTCAGTCTCCATGATTGATAGGGATGTTCCGGGTACGGGGCATGCTGATTGTGTTTATTCATTGTAACCTTTGGGGTGACTTCTGTAACAATCATCCAGGTTCATGGTCAAGAACGATCTGTTCTTGCCAAGATTGCACGTTAAAACAATGTGTCATACCAAGAAGAAAAAAAAATACTTGTTTTTTTCATACAAGATTTAATATACAGATTCTTACACATTGCTTTCTCCCTATTCAACAGTCCAGAGACTGCTGGAAGTCAACAGGGTTTGGTGCACTTATGATGGATATTTGAGGCTTAAATAAGAGAGTAACTATTATTATTCTCAAAGTGCAGTGGCTCCTAAATTTTGCTACATATTTGAATCACCTGAAGGGATTTAAAAAAATATCCCAATGCCAGGCCCTGGCTGGTAGCACAATAGATAAGGCGCTGGCCTGTGAACCCAAAGGTTGCTGGTTTGATTCCCAGCCAGGGCAACATAATCAGGTTGAAAGCCAGGTTGTAAGCCAGGTCCTTAGCTGAAGGCAGGTGAAAGGCAACCATACAGTGATGTCTCTCTGCCTCTCTGTCTCTCTCCCTTCCCCTCTCCCTAAAAGTAATAAATAAAATCTTTAAAAAATCTCAATGCCAGATGAATTTTCTTATATGTATTATTTGTGTCTTTATTTTTTTCTTCCTGTCTCAACTTTTGTTAAAAGTAACATTTCTTTAACATCAGAACTTATGACATTTACATTTTAATCCCAAACCTGACTTTATTTTGTGCAAGTCTCCCAGTTACATGAATTCAATATTGCGTACTTTGTCCTTTTGCCATAGTTTCCCCATTTGTCACTCAGTTGACTAAAAGTGAATCCTCAAGTAGTTAGTTCAAGAAGAACTCATGAGTATTACACTTCCTGGATTCTTCCACATCCCAAATTGTACTTACATTGCTTTTATACTGGAAAAGAAATTCACTGGGTATAAATTCTTGAGTTACACTTTTTATTCTTGAGGACATTGGGTTCTTTGAGGACATTATTTTACTGACCTCTAATTAGGGATATGGAGAAAGAGGAAACCCAAACTTTTGCCTGGCAAACTAAAGTTTTCTTTCTTTGCTTTGATGCTTAGTAAGGTTCTTGCTAGGATATGTTTCATGTTGGTTGGTTCATAGTAGAGTCCAGCTACCTTTTACTTGGAGAACCAGTTTTCTTGATTTCGTGTTTAAATGCTTAAGATGCTCCTTATTCGGGGGAAGGGCTCATATCTTTGAGGCACCAAATATATATATATATATATTACCTATACTAAATATATATATATATATCCTATTTTCTCAGCTTTCTTAATATGATTAAGAATTATCTGTAAATAACCTAAAGCAAACTTCATTTTAAGTGGGAAAATTTTAGAAGCGTTCCTTTTGAAGACAGGAATGAGACAAAGATTCTTCTATCATCTTTTCTATTGACTCTTACATTGCACGTCCTAACCAGAGTATAGACATAAAGTTTGGCAAGAAAGAAATGAAATAGTCATTATTTATAGTGGATATTGCTTACAAAGAAAACCCAAAGTAATCTACAAGTTAACAAAACACCTAATATAAGATGAGATGAGAGTCAGTTACATTTCTGTTACTAGCACCAAACAACTTGAAAACATAATTAAAGAGAAGAAATTATTTACAGTAATTTTAGAGAATATCAAGCCTCTAGGAATAAATCTTTTTTTTTTTTTTTAAGATTTTATTTATTATTTTCAGAGAGAAGGGCAGGGAGGGAGGAAGAAAGGGAGAGAAGCATCACTGTATGGTTGCCTTTCACCTGCCTCCAGCTATGGACCTGGCTGGAGGCCTGGCTTGCGACCTGGTTATGTGCCTTGACTGGGAAATCAAACCAGAGGAATAAATCTTAACAGAAGATATTCAACACTTATTTGGAAGAAAGTTTATAACTTAGTTTAAATGTTAATTATAAAAAACATACCACACTAATGCAACCTGTTAATAATTGGGGAAACTTCAGGGTGGGAGATGAAAGTATATGGTAGGTGCCTGTACTTTCCACTCAATTTTTCTGTAAATCTAAACTAAAACCTTCCATTAATTTTTTAAAAAATGTGCTTTAAAAAAGTGGCCCAGAGAAAATGACCCCTGAGCTAAATCTCAAAGGAAAGGTTGAGGTTAGCCAGAGATGTGTCTGGGGAGAGGGGAGAGGTTCCCAGCAGAGGTGCCGGCAGTTGAAAAGGTGCTCAAGTTAGGAGCAATAACGAAAACATGTACTTTAAAAATGTTTGTGGATGTAGTAACACCATATGAAAACAAAGTGAAGATATAGGCAATAATACTATAGCTCTTTATCAGAATTCTTTTTGTTAAAGATTTTATTTATTTTTTAGAGAGAGGAAGAGAGGGAGTATGAGAGGGAGAGAAACATCAATGTACAGGAGAAATACGGATGGATTGCCTCTCATGTACCCCGAGCCGGGGACCTGGCCTGCGACCCTGGCATGTGCCCTGACTAGGAATTGAACCAGTGACCTTTCAGTTTGCAGGCTGGTGCTCAATCCACTGAGCCACACCAGCCAGGGTTACTTATCAGAATTCTTAAATACATGACTTATTTTAATATTTTGTATATTTGTCTTATTGATTTACAATTACTAGTTAATGGAATATGAAGTTAAAATTGAAATTATTTCTTGGTGGGCAAAAGAATATGTTGGGAAGGTCTTGCTGGAACAAGAAACTTTAATAAGCCTTTTTAGTTCTTTTCACTTTTCTAAACCAATAAATTTTGTAGAGATCATTCTTTTTACTAAAGGTAATTATTAAAAAAAAAACTTTCATCTTTTCCCTATTTAAGATGTTCCCATGAACTTGTTAAATGGTTAAAATATTAACTTCCGGCCTTGGCTGGTGTGGCTCAGTAGATTGAGAACTGACCTGAGAACACAGGGTCGCTGGTTCGATTCCCAATCAGGGCACATATCCAAATTGTAAGCCAGGTCTTCAATCAAGTCCCCAGTTGGAGGCAGGTGAAAGACAACCATACATTGATGTTTCTTTCCGTTCTTCCTCCATCCCCTCTTCTCTCTGTAAAAATAATGAATAAAATCTTTAAAAAAATAAAAGTTAACTTCCTTTTTCCCCATATAAGTTAATTTTTTCTTTATCTTTTAAGACATCAGCCTCTTCTAAGAGTTTTTCAGAATTTTCTCTTTACATTTAACCTAGAGTAGAATATACAGTTCTACATGTGAGAACAAGAGAAAAATGAATAAAAGAAAAAAATTTGACTAGGAAACAATACAGGAATAGCAGAATAAGTCATGAAGTTGCATGTTGACTCTCATATGTATGCAATTATTGTTCATAAGAAGATTACCCTAGTTAATAAAAAAATGTTCAGATTAATAAAAAATTAACCAGGGAGAGACCAACCTCTACAATACTGAGGACTTATTAAATGCAAAAAGATGAGCATGAAATAATCACACAGGTGCTATAATTCCACTTCAAGTGTTCTCACACTGTCTTTTGTGAATGAATGCTACATGGAGCTTCTCAAGAAAGTATTGAAGGAAGAATATCTTGAAACTCAAAGGTTATTTACGATGCATGAATGGTATGTCCACAGTGCATTTTGTCTATCTGCCTATTTATTGTCATTTTCTAAATAAAACCAAACTCCTTAGCGTGACCTAGTCTCTTTCTGCAGGTCCAGCATCATTTTCTCTCCACGCCCACAGGTAACCTTCTCCAACCCTGCTCTTGCTGTCTAGTTCTTTAAGGGCATACTCTGGTCTCTCCCTGATTTCTCACCTGCTGTTCTTCAATGCCAAAAAGTCTCGCCCTTCCTTTTATTTTTGGATCATTCCTCTGAAGTATCTGCTCTTTTAGAAATCCTTCCTGGGTCCCCACAGGCCCAGTTAAATGCTCTCCACTAGAACTACCTCTATGATAACACTTAAGTAACTGCCGACTTCCTCTTCACATTAGAATAATGCAGGAGCCGGAAGCTGTGGTGGCAGCTTCTTGATTCAGCAGCTTCCTGACTAGGGCTGGAGCCAGAGCAAGGGCCAGCAGAGTCTTGTGGCTGCAGGCCAGAGGCCAGAGGCCAGAGACAGAAACATTCATCCCAAAGCCAGGCTGATCTGAGAGCAAGGTAAGGCCAAGGTTGGTCTTCTAAATCGGGGTCAGAAACAGAGAAGTTGTGGTGAGTACAAGAGGCATCGGTGCCCTGGGAAGACTCAGGAGGCAGAGGCATGCCTGAGGTGCGGAGCTGCTGGGACCAGAGCAGTCCTGCATCACTGGTTTTACTTGTCTGCCGATTCTCCATCCCTATCCCAGCAGCCAACACGCCTACCTCCCTCAGTACCTCCCTGCCACCCACTTTGGGGCCCTGCCACACAGTAGCAGGCAGCCAATATCTGCTGCATCTAATTGAGCCCCATCCACCACACGTTAAAACCATTCTTTAAAACTTCTCACAAAGGTACTTTGCTAAGACACCTTCCCTCGTTCCCACTCCCCAGGATTCTGCTCTTACAGATAATTGTTGTTGTTATTGTTGTTGTTGTTTTCTGTGTCGCTCAATCTCTTTCAACATTGCACTCTTGCATTATACATGTACACATTTGGATGTGTCCTATTTTTTCCTGAGTGTACCGCCCTAGGTGCACGATCACTGTCTAAACCATCTCTGAAGCCCCAGGGAGAAGTGTCACTGATTTTGTGAGGGTGTTTCCGTGGCTGCTGTACATTGCTCCTATTTCCCACCAGTTCCGGTTTGCTTGAGTCCGTATTCTCTCAAACGGAGACATTGATGTGGAAAGGGAAAACATGCTTATGTGGAGTCCATTGATCTCATCCATTGTCTTCAAAGGAAAAGCAAAGGAAATAAATATATAATCCTCTACTAAAGTTACTTTAAACATGAATGTGTGTTCTTTTATGCAAGATAGGTTTTTTTTCAATGTATGGTTGCCTTTCACCTGCCTCCAGTCACGGAGCTGGCTGGAGATCTGCCTTGCAACCTGGTTATGTTGCCCTGGCTAGGAATCTAACCAGAGACCTTTGGTTCGCAGGCCAGCACCTTATCCACTGTGCTACCAGCCAGGGCTGTTTTTGTTTTAACCTAGCTATCATGGCTCCTAGTGTTATTTTACTTTGGCTATGGAGCTCTGATTTGGGTATGTGCAGAATTTGAAATTGGAAACCTATGTACCACTTACACTCTGATCCTCTGACTGAAGTGCGACTAGTGCAACTAAATGATGGTAAACAAACAAAACAACAGAAAGCCATCCAGGTTTGGTATGTACCAGAGAGTGATGTGCTTGCGCGCATGTTCTCAAACAGCTATTATACTTTTTCTATTTATCACCTATTTATATTTATTTTATAATTAACAAAGAGTAAAGGAGAATTTGTTGAAATATTTATTTAGCGGTCTAGTATTGAGCTGCCCAATATCATAGCCGCTAGCTATTGAGCTTTTGAAACATGGCTACATTGAATTGAGATGCGCTCTGAGTAGAAGAAACAAACCATTTTGAAGGCTTAGTGAAAAACAAAAGTAAAATATATCAATATACTTTGATATGGGTTGCATGTTGAATGACAATCTTTTAATGTATTAGGTTAGGTAAAATATATTAATAAACTTACTTTCATGTTTAGTTTTACTTTTTTTCATCTGGCTGCTAGAAATTTTAAAGTACATGTACAGCATGAGTTATATGCTGTAAGATGGCACTGGTCTAGTATATGCTATAATTTAGTTACTTTTGTTTCAAAAACATTGCGAGGCAGTTGTGAAAGAATTTTGCACTAATAATGGAGACAAGCTATTGATAATCTGCTGTGCTGCAGGCACTGAGATTTTTCATTTCATTTCACTTTCCACAAATTTATTAGAAGGTATTATTACTATTTTAAGATGAATAGGCTGGGGCTCTAGGAGGTTAAGAAAGTTTCTATAAGTTGCTCTGGCTGGTAGCACAGTGCATAAAGTGCCGGCCTGTGAACCCGAAGGTCGCAGGTTCGATTCCCCAGCCAGGGCACATGGCCAGTTTGCAGGCCAGGTTGCAGGCCAGGTCTCCGGTTGGGTCTGTGGCTGGAGGCAGGTGAAAGGCAATCATATATTGATGTCTCTTTCTCCCTCTCTGCCTCTCTCCCTTCCCTTCTTTCTAGAAATAATGAAATAAAATCTTTTTTTTTAAAAATAAATAAATAAATAATAAAAAAAGAAAGTTTCTATAAGCCTAAAATCAGACAGTGAGCAAGCTGCAAAAACAAAACAAAACCAAAACTCACATCCACCTAAACTTAGAGACCATTTTCCTTTTACTAGAGGAACCTGCCTCTCTGTTTCAGAGGCTGACACCTTATGCTACCAGAAATTCTACCACCCATGATTGTGAGGTCTCATCAGCCAGTTACTTCAAAATAAGGTCATATTTCCTTTTTTACCCAAAAGAGAATATATTTCCTTCCCTCATCAGGAATTCCAATCTTTTCCCATGGTTCCCCTCCCCATATAATCATCAGTGACCCAGATTTCTTTACTAATGCCTGAGTATTGATCCATTTGTCTTTTCAGAGTGACAAGATTGCGAATTCAGATACACTCATGAGGCTGGAGGGCCAGCCTGTCTAGAGAAGGGTTAATTCAGTGACAGTGGTTGTGTTAGTTTTCCATTGCTGTGTAACAAATGACCATTAGTGGCCTTAAAGCAACACCCATTTATTAGCTTATATTATCTGTAGGTCAGAAGTCCAGTATGGGGTGGCTGAAATCTAGGTGCCTGGAAGTCTGAGTTCGCATCGGGAGACTGGGAGAAAAATCTGCTTCCAAGTGCACTTTTGTCAGAATTCAGTTCCTTGTGGGTACAGGACTTCGGTCCCTGTTTCCTTGCTGGCTGTCTGCCAGCGGCCAGCCAGCTGCATTCCTTGTCATGTGCTCCCATCCCTTCTCCAAGTCAGCAATTGCACATCAAATCCTCTTTATGCTTTGAATTTCTATAACTTCTCCTTCTGCCAGTGGCCAGAGAAAACTACTTTGAAGGGCTCATACAGTGAGATCAAACCCACCCAGATAACCTTATTTTAGGGTCAACTATGACATAAAATGTCACAACCATGGGATGGTAGCTCATCCTATACACAGATTCCAGGGAATTGTGGGGATTGGGTGGCTCGCGTCAGTGACTTGCTCACTAAAGTCCTGAGGATTATACGTGACACAAACACCATCACAGTGACAGTGGCAGGGAGCAAGGTATCAGAACCCTCCAACTACTTAGCTAGCTCATTGGGACAAAAGCAAGCGCTAAATCACGGGGGAGGAGTGGAGAATCAGGTGTGAGGAATCCTGGTTTGCCATCTTTCCTCTCTTCCAACTTGACCTCCAGCTTCACTCATCACAAACTTTCTTTCCAAAATTAACACGAAGCTCTTGATGCTCAGAGGAAGTGTAACATTTCTCTCCCAACTGGTTTATGGCCACCAATGTCCAGGCACTCTGAGTTACATTGGAGCCACCGAGTTTTCTCTTGCGGGAACCCTGGTAAACCGTGCAGATGAAGGTCCTGCTGGTGCCTGCTAAAGGGCTCCGGAACAGGACCCTGGGGCCATTTCTGCTGCTTCCTCCGGGCCAAGGAGCTTCCTTAAGGTGCTGGGAGGAGCGACCACCTTCCCCTAGGCTGCGGCCCAGGGCAGACCCCATTCCTCATGCTTTCCTGCCTTTTGGACTCTTTCCCCACTGCGCACGCCAGTCGGCCAATACCACGTTCACATCCACTGTGGCTCTTGCTCGCCCTGGGAACTCCAGCACCAGGGCCTGAATCTTGGCTTGCTGGGCTCCATGCTCCCTAAAGTGCCACAGCCCTTCTTTATTGCCACTTTGTTTACTTGAGAGGTTCCTTTTAGCTGAGTCATATCTTTAACAAACATCTAAAGGAAACTTTCATCACGATCCTATGTGGAAAATAGGAATTACCTGCCACATGTAAGGGTTTAACTGTTTTAAAAAGTGAAATTGTTACTCACTGGTGGTCTCTAACCTGACATAAAGTGATTCTCAAAAGGTTCCCTGGAGCCTTTTTATTATAATTCGTAACTCTTTGTTTTGTTTTTGGTTTTCTAGCGGTGGGGCTACAATGCAGTTGCATCAAAGGCTCTGTGTTGAAGCTAAGCAAGCTCCATGTGCCCCAAACTACTTCTCCCCAGCCCTACCCCACCTCAGCTCCTCTCAGGTGTAGCCTTACCTGTTACCTGAGAGCATGCCTCACACCGCCAGCGGTGTGCAATCCACGGTTTAGAAAACACTGACCGATGCCCTTCCTCCCTGAAACGCATTTCAAATTCTTCTCCAAGAAACATTTTCTGACCAGTGCAGATCCCCCCGACTGCATCCATAAGGCTACTGTGTCTAATTACTCAGATGTTGCTGCGTGACACTTCAATAAGCACAAAGAACGTGCTTTATATGAAAAGTTTTTCCCCAGCACCTGGTATGCTACCTGGCAAAGAGCGGCCCATTCAGTGACTATTTGTGGTTTGCTGTGCAGCAGGGGTCAGCTCTGGGGAAAAGTGACAACTGAAGCTTGACTTTGGTTCCTCCTCCTACCTTTGGGGCTTCACCCACAGCAGGGGCCACAGACTATCATTCTCTGGGTTGGTCATTTTCACCTTTCTCCGCAAGTTCCACGTGTTTCCGGATTTTTCTCAATTTCTCCAAATCACACTTCATGTGCTCTGAGTCTCATTATCTTGTTGAGTAAATAGTTGAGATAGTTGGTGTTTGCTGCTAGATTTTATGGAGCTTCACTGTGTCTTGTAAATATTTTTGTATATTCTGTCACATTGAAGACAGACCAGTCTACATAATAGATGTTCAATAGATATTTGCTGTAGAAATAAATGAATACATGCTGTATTATTTGTGTCTTGGAGTGTCCCTGTTATATCTTCAGGAAAAATACAACATCCTCAAGCTATTTATATAACATTGGTCAAGGGGATTTACTAAGTTTGGGAAATATAGAAACACTTTGGTTTTGACCGAGAATAATAAAAATGAAGTCCTTAGCCTTTCTTCCTTCTTTTGGTCCACTTGGCCAATCTATTTATTTATTTAAGTAAATTTTTATTTTCCAGTTACGGTTGATGTACAATAGCATATGTTTCAGGTATAAAACCAGTGATTAGACATTTATGTAACTTAGGAAGTAATCACCCCAATAGCTTTAGTACCTGTATGATACCATACATATTTATTTCAATATTATTGACTACATTCACTGTGCTGTACTTTATATCCTCATGATTGTTTTTAAACTGGCAATTTGCATATATTAATTCCTCCCCCTTTTTCATCCATTCCCTAAACCCCTCCCATCTGGCAACCATCCATTTGTTTTCTGTATGAGTTTTTGTTTGTTCCTTTATTTTATTATTATTTTGTTTTGATTCCACATACAAGTGAAATCATATGGTATTTATCTTTCTCTGCCTGACTTATTTCACTTAGCATAATTTTATGTTCATCCATGCTTTCCCAGGTGGCAAGATTTCACTCTTTTTACAGTTGAATAATGTTCTGTTGAACGATGTCTTGTTTATCCGGTTGTCTATCGATGCACAATTAGGTTGCTTCCATATTTTATTTTATTTATTTATTTTTTTCAGTTTTAAAATATCTTTATTCACAAATCAGTATAAAAGTGGTCAGTTTGATTGCCCTGGCTGGTAGCACAGTGGATAAGGTGCTGGCCTGCGAACCCAAAGATCACTGGCTCGATTCCCCAGCCAGGGCACATAACCAGGTTGCAAGCCAGGTCTCCAGCCAGGTCTCCAGCCAGGTCTGTAGCTGGAGGCAGGTGAAAGGCAACCATACATTGATAAAAAAAAAAAAAGTGGTCAGTTTGAATATGTATGAGAAAATAGATTATCAAAGGTATGTTTACAATGAAACCATTATTTTATATAACTGAATCATCTGATATGCTACCTTCTGCAATAATAACTTAATGGACCCAAGTTTGATTATCCGAAAAAGTCTTGAGTTGGGTACAGTTTCTTGGTGCTTCTTTATGTGATCCGAGGCTTAAGAGAAAATTCCTGAAAACCAGCAATAGAAACTAGACCTCTTCAGGACTGGGGAGAGACGATTTGAGAAAAAGGCCATCCTGTCACTTCTTAAGGACCCGCAGCTGCCATGCTTTGCAGAATATGGGGGAGAGGGAGCACACAGTCCAAGAGGAATGAATCATTCCCAACAATTATATCGAACATTTCTAAACTGTCAATATTAGAGGTCTACATCTAAAACATAAGTTTTTAGACAGAAGCTATCCAGCTAGCTATGAAATGAAATGTGTACACAATATAGTCAGGGAGATGTGATGCTTACAAAACCATATACTTCTTACTTATCTTTAATTTTAAAATAATTCATTCTCTTTTTGGGTATGCAAGTGAGCAATGGAGAAAGTGGTGCATCTGCAATACCTGCTGGTGCCAAGGATTTCAATGCTTCCAGAAGATTTGGGCTAGAGAACTTGACTAGGCACCGGAGAGGTTCTTTTC